>JAHWFP010217625.1:0-55389 GCA_023313725.1 Lithobius niger | reverse complement strand
ATAAATTGTGAGGAGGGTGGATTAACTAACCACTCATTACTTCCCCCATCTCACAGTTAGTTCAGCATTGACTGATGCGGCACTATCCAGTGCCTAGCACTAGCCGAGCAGAGCCGGTTGCTCGGCTGAACCGTAGGTGAGCAGTCCCTTCATCAGAGTACCGAACCCAGGATAATTTAACTCGTCGACTTATTTATCACCTAGATAGTATTTGAGGTTAGAAAACAGGAACATGGGAGCATTATTAATCAACGTGGCTACGTCAGCATCCGCATAGGCCGAGTCATCGTCCTTCAGTAACCTCCCTTTAATCAGGAGGTAGCTGTTGGCAACGTGCAGAAATAAATATTGGTTTTCAACATGGATTCGGATTTCTGAATTTACATTGTTGAGATTGGTGCCAACAATAGAAATGTATTCGTGGTAGGTGTAAGACTCGACCAATGAATCATACACCAAAGATTCGTTGATTTTTAAGTAATCTTCTACTACGCTTATTCCCTGGGTGTTGTTATGAATTTGATGAAAGCTTTGTTTCTAGGCATCAGACCGTTTGTTTTTTATTGTAAGAGTTAAAATTAAGACCTTTCCTTTTTTCCCAAACACGAGCATTTTTATCCTTTTTTATTTAGATTGCAAGTGAAGTCGCACCGTGAGCGTCTTACCATTTAAATCCAATGGCTCGTTGGTCTGTGACGTGAGCCAAACTCTTATACTTCTGAATTACTCTGTAGTAATTGCGAGGTAAATTAAATTGTGCAGGGACTCTTATGAATTTGAGACCTGGCGGAAAATTCGGATAAAAAAGTCTATAGAGTAGGCTTAGTTTCGCTGTTTAGGTACGAATTGCCTATGATATCGACGTGTACAAAAATTGTGTTAATGCTCATAATGTCGACTGTAGGTTGACGTGCTTGACTTCTCACGTAGTTGCCTAGGTCAAACCCCAAAACTGGAGCCAAACTCTCGTCACCCGAAAAATATATTTCGTAATTCTGATCAGTAATTATCAAGTTGGTTCTTAAAGTGTTTCGATTCGGAAGAATCGTAATGGCATCCTTGCTGTGCCCATTCGCATCTATCGCTGACTTGGAAAATTTATTCATATCCTCGATTTTGTAAGCACCGGGACTTACTAACAGTTTGTGCCATGAAGCGCAAGCATTGGTAGTGTACTGAATTTGTTATTTCTCGAGGTGATGTTTTGTATGCTGTTATAAGTATCTAAATTAATCAGAGCTAATTCGTAATTATTTTCAGAGTCCAAATGAATGGGTGTGTTTAGATTAATTTTCAAGTCAGAGTCTTTGCCGGTGAGAATAATCGAAGAGGAATCCATGAAAAATATAGTAGTAAAAAAGAGCAATCGTAAAGATGAAATATTGTGTCAAATGTAAACGTTTAAGTCCTAACCACTCGATGGCCTCAGTTTCTACAACTTCACGAAACAACATACCGATGGAGATTGTGTTTTGCGATGTATGTGGTACAAAAAAGCGTACTTCGTCAAAACGGGGAAGGAGCTCGTGAATAAAACCATGGATAACTTGTTTACCGGGGTATCAATACTGCGGTCCTGGAATTCAGCTGAAGAAGCGACTGGCACGAGGATATCCTGGAATAAATAAACTAGACGAAGCTTACAAAGAACACAAAATAGCTTACGCCGAGAGCTCGGACCTAAAAGATTGTCACGCCGCCGATGAAGTTATAATTTCAAAAGCTCAAACGCTGAGAAAGGATCCATCTATGGCATGGTGGGAAAAACTAGCCGCTTCCGTCGTTAAGAAAATCATGAAAACAAAACTCAAGTTCGAAATGGGAAATAAAAAAATGAATCAACTCGTAAACGAACTCACAAACCAACGCCGAAAAATTTTTCGAGACGGAAAGTGATTGTACTGGGCCTAAATGATCTATGGCAGGCTAACTTGGTAGAGATGATACCGTATGCTAAGCTAAATAAAGGATTTAACTATCTACTGACTTGCATAACGTCATGTCTAAGTTTGTTTGGGCCATTCTTCTTAAATCTATAACCAGTATAGATGTTACCGAAGCTTACAAAAAAATACTCTCAGGAGCGATCGCCCCTAAAAAATTACAAGTCAATTTAGGTAGTAGGTTACAATAAAAACTTCAAAGCGCTACTTAGGCGTCATAACATCAACATGTATTCTATGTACTCTGAGAAGAAAGCGAGCGTGGTTGAACACTTCAACAGAACACTGAAAACTCGAATGTGGAAAAAATTCACCAGGCAGGGGAATTACAAGTGGATACACATTATCGACAAGTTGTTTTCGCAATACAACGACACGGTTCATTCCACCACAAAACCGAAAACTAGGAAAGTAACCGGACGCCACGAACTGTAGCTGGGATGAACTAGCCCTAAACAACTGCTGAAGAAACCCAAGTTCACCGTATGAAATAAAGTCAGGATTTCTAAAGTTAAAAAATTTTCGACAAAACATATTTGCAAAATTTTACCAACGAAGTATTCACGATCCGTAAAGTGCAAAAAACTCAACCAGTTACGTATCTTTTAAAGGACGAGTCAGGTGAACCGATGCTCGGAGGTTTCTACGAAGAGGAAATTAAAAAAACCACAGTTCCAGATTTATTTTTAGTGGAGCAAGTATTCCGTAAAAAGAGGGGAAAAGATGGAAGAAAGCTTTATTTCGTTAAATATGGAAGGGCTATGACTCCAAGTACAATAGTTGGATGGATAATATAGATAGTTTGAGCTGAATTCATGTGCCCAAAAGCTATAGTACTGACTGCTTTGTCACATACCCATCTCTTGTCGTCGTAGGGACAGAAAGCCAACTTGTTAATGGTGATGGTTTTTAGTTTGTGCGCCTCCAAACAAATGTAAGACCCGGAGTTCTCACGGTGCTATTAATAAACAGCACATTCCTTTATGTTTTGTGCACCACTTGTGGTGTTTTCTTAATGCCTTTGCAGGCCATCTTGTTCTTCCCATCCGATTTTAAAACGGTGTAAACGTTAGACTTAAAACTTACAAACTCGGAAATTGAGCATCCCGTGCTCTCGTCCTTCATCTTCCCAATACTTTTTTGTTGATGTTGGAATGTAAGCAATGATCTTTTGGGTAGTCGGATGTGTCAAAAAACGATATCTTCTTCCATCTCTTTCCATATCTTTGTAAATATCGTCCGTTTCTATTTTAAAAAATTAACTATCCGTGTCCATGATTAGGAGTTCTGGACCGTACTTTTTCATCATGTGGTCGTAGTGAAACCGGTAGACTAATAACTTTGACAGTTCCAAGACGCTAAACCCAACCACGATGGGCTTGTTCAAGATGATGGTTGCTGGCGTGTTTGTAAAAATTACCAAATCCTCGCTTAGAGAAGTGGAACTCGTGGTGCAGGGGTGAGACACGTGCTTGATAGCTTTCTCTTTCGCCGTTGCTATCAAGACGTTGTTTCTCTAGTGTTTGTTCTCTATCGTTTTACCGAAAATCGAATTATTTTGCAGTTTGTAGAGGTTTTTTGTCAAAATCGTTACTAGCTGCTTGCTGTTTCTCGTTATGAAACTTTATGTAAGCTTTCAGCCAAGGGGTTTGCTTAAAACTGATCGCTCTGTGTATTCTCTTGAGAATGATGCCGAGAGAGATGTAGTATTTCAAATTTCTATAGTGTACCACATAGTTTGCCTTTGAGCAAAGGTTAGTGGTTAGCTTTAGGCCTTTGCTGTAGGTTACCCGCAAGTCCTAGATTGCCTGACGGTTGAAAGGAGAAGTATAGACTTGTGATTTTCATGTGCTCCGGGGCTAGCGGAATCTGGGTATTCCAAGTCCACTCCCAATATCAGCCTCGTATCACTCTGATCTCCGTAATTATCGTGATTTATATCCTCGAGCTGGTTTTCTGGCACCCATTCGTACTCTCCAGTCGGTAGATACTCCATACACAACCGTATTAGTATCTGAAGTCCAAAAATAAGATGTAAAAATTCTTTTTATCAGCGTCGACGGCAGTTAGTATATACAGTTTGTTGGCTTTAGCGTATCTTCTAGCTATAAAGGAGACATCGCCTCTTATACCCTTTTCCACCATAAGATTATGTCAATATTAGTGAAGAGATACAAAGACACTCCCATCCTCTTGAGCGCCGCGTCCCAAGATAGGGAGGGTGTAGAAATGTAATTGGAGTGGTCCAATGCGTAACTAGCCAAACTCGTCGCTCTAAAGTTTTCAAAGACATCGGCTAAAAGCCTAAAGTCCATCCACAAATACAGGTCGTGGTAAACTCCAAATGTTTTGCATTTGCTTAAATCCCAAATCTTCATCGCGTGTTGATAAGATTCGAAGCAGATCGCTTCTTTCAACATCGAGGCAAATGCCAACTTGGGAGGTAAACACTTCTCATCAAACACTTCCACATTTGTCAGGTATTCGTACGGAAACACACCTTTTTGCCTAAGGCCTTGTACGAGCTCCTTCGATTCACCATCGAAAAGCTTGTCCATGATGTCGAAGCGCTTCAAGTTCGAAGCTAGTGTTTCCAACGATGCCGTCATGAACGTTAGACTATCTATGAAAGTAAAACCGCAGAATTTCATGCTGCTGATTCTTTCGTTGTTCTTAGCGATGATTCTGATATTATGCAGAGCGTTCAACTTTTTAAACGAATTCAAAGCTTTCACGACGAAATGACATTCGCATTTTTCGAAATTATGCATAACAACCGCTATGCTTTTGTCCAATGTGTAAGTAAAGTTCCACTTGCTGTGCGCGGCACCTCTAAATTCACTGGTAATGTGGTCGTGGTCTTGTACTCTCGTAAACCCGTTAAACTTTTCATAGAGAAGGGTAAATGCACTGTGTTTGCAAAGATGGCACGCCACAGCTTCTTTTTACAGCAACCACTGCTCCGTGGTTAAGCGTTTCATCCGTTGCTTGTAGAAATCCACGTAAGCTACGATCTTTTCTGTGCCTCTAACATAGACTCGAAGAAAACCTTCACGCAGTCTACTCCTCTGTACAACTTTTTAGAACACCCTCCGCGTAAATGGTCCACATTCACGTAGGCAAAACTGCAAGCTTGGTGTATGCGGTTAACTCTGGTGTATGTATCATTTTCATCGCAACTGGAGACTGGATGCAGCACTCCTTCAAAGTCCACGTAGGATATGTACAACTTTTTGAGCTCGTTCTTGAAATTCTTAAACCGGATAACATCATTTTCGGACAATGAGGTCATTTGATACGGAACTTCCTTACAAGATGGTAGGTGGTAGTTTTCATACCTGAAACGATTTCGAAAACCGTGTAGGCAATGCCTGCAAAAATAGTTCAATTTCTGTTGGGGTTGAAACTAGTGATGAATTTGTTGAAATCTTTTATCGTCCCGTAGTGTCGATCGAGAAGAAACAAGTCAACGTGATGCTTACTTTCAAATCAGGAACTCACGTGATAAACGCAAGGCTCGTCAACCTCGAATCCAAAAACAGATATCGAAATGTTGTTGGCTTTTTCGAACGCCGCGAACTTGGATAAAGGAACTGGGTCCAACATACCTACAACTAACTCATGCGCACGAGGAAGGTAATGTTTCGTATCCCAATCATGTTCCGAAGAAGGAACGGAGCGTATACTAGCCTACACGACCCACAGAAAACATCTATCATCCTCACTACACACATTGACCAGTATTTCGGGACCTAATTTAAGCTTGTTGGGGAGTGCTGCCTAACCTTTCCTGGCAAAATGTCTATAAATTCCAACGCATAGTTCGATGCACTTGCAATGCTTGACAACCCACCCACTTCCTTCCACTGCAAACTGTCCAATACAATGCAGAATTTTTGTTTGACATTTCCGAGAGAACCTCCTTGCTCCCACTCTGACCAGGTTGGAATTGAAATAAGCTTTAGTAGTTACCGTTTTATTCATTGCTTTTTTGAAGAGAATGCATAATCCAATTTTAGCTTTTATGTTTACCATAAGACGTCAACATTATTCTAATAGATTCCAATATTTTTCCTCGTATTGTTCCAACAAAATCAAGGGCTCGTAGTGCATTTCATCAGAATTAAAATCCTGCTTGAAAGTCAAGAAGCAGCTGTTGAAAGCATCGCATACGCGATCAAAACCTCCTAAATCAAAACTGAACGGCCTCACCTCGAGTTTGGTATCTTCGGTCACCTCTGTCTTGTCCTTCAAACCGTGAATCATGTAGGACAATTCCGATTCTATTATCCTCTATTATAGCTACGACTAGAGATCTGACGTTGTTTACAACCAGGTTTAAATTTAAAGACATTTGAGAAATTATTGCTGACGTTGTTTACTACCAGGTTTAAATTTGAAGGCATTTGAGAAATTATTGCTTCCCTTAACCGGTTGGGGGGGGGGGGGGTAGAGTTAAAAAAAGACAATTTAAGTGTTTTTTTAAGACTCTCCAATTTCCCTTCCACGTTGTTTTACAGCCCCTCCACACTTGTGCCGTAAATATGAGAGACTGTCCGAGTAAGTCTCACCGCACGATTCCCAGGTTACATTACATTTTCCTTCGTGATGCCTTTCGTGCCTATCTGTTGTTCCTGAACGTCTTTTCGCATTATTGATATGAAAAATCGAATTGTCAGACATCTCTCGTTTTTTTCTTCGTCAATCATCGTTGGTCTTTTTTTTTATCTTCTGTCTCTTCGTACGTCGGAAGAGACGAATGTAAAATCCTGGTGTGAACCGTAGCATTTGGTAAATCGGGAAAATACTTCCGACAAGCTTCGCAGGAACATGCACGTCCAAACTTAATTTTTACAAGCGTGATCATTTTTCCATCGCATCGGTTGAGGTGCGCAAAAATTTCTTTGTAAGAAGAAACGAGTCCTTTGCAATCAAGACACGTAAAGTTTAACACGCATGGCTTTTGCAGATGATTTTCCACCTCTTCTCGCGATAAAAACTCAACTTTGTATTTCTTGCACCAGAACACTGCCTCGTACTTAGCAGCCATAGCTGATATGAAGACTTATGGAATTATTCGCGCCTTTTATACCCATGATGCTTTCTCCACCTGTTAGAAACCCTACCCAGAAAAATAAGCACACGGTGACAAACACCACCATTAAGAAAAAATCTGCGAAAATTAATACTCAAGTTGGAGTATTATAAACATGATAAAATGCACGGGTTTACTGTAGGGCCTGTTCAAAAGGGCCTGTTATTATTCAAATCCCTTACTACTTAAAACATGATTATCTATTTTAAAGCATTGTTTTAAAGTTCGAGTACAAGTATAGAAATAACTTAACATTTCATTGTTAAAAGTATGGAAACAAGTAAGCATTTCATTGTTTAAAAGTGTGGGAATAACTTAACATCTTAACATTAACTACTGATCTCTCAGCCCTGTTTTAAGAATGCAATTATGCGGGAACTATAATACGAATACACCAAATGCCCACCAATTTAAAATTTGAACTAAATTAATATTTCCAACAAAATTCAACTTTTTAAAATACACATATGCTGGAAATGCAGTTGATCCATAAATATTTAAAGCCTATCTTGGACGCATTGCGGGACCACAGCTATGCTAGTATGGATCCAGGCAAACACAAAAAGCATAGTTTTTTTAACCTATATTGAACATTCCCCTAGATTCAACATTTTCCCTTTTAAAATCTACATAAGTAATTGTTTCATTGTTTCACGTTAACAAGATCAAGTCCTAGTGGACAAGTCACCAGGACAAGTCTTTCAAACAAGTCTTTCTAGACACAGCCAAAAAGAAAAAGAAACTTACATGTCAGACATAGGGAAACCAGCCACCAGTATAGAGAGGAATAGGAAATGGCCGCACAATATAAATGCATCTATTTCCTTTTACGAAAAGAACCGAAACCATCGTTGTTGAATGATGGGGGGATTTACTCATTTCCTTAATGGCGAAGGAGTCCATCGGAATTGAGCAAACAACTAGGTACGTCAGTGGCATTAGATCCTTTGATAGGTGATTGGAACCACACATAATTTAAAACACTAGCGTTACAAAGCAGTTATTCCCTTCTTTGTTCCAACATTGATTGGAGATTAAGTTGCTTTCGAATGCTCGAATCCTCGAATGCTTCAAAAATAATTTATTTGCCAATCATTGTTATAACAAGAGGGTAATAACTATTACTTTTAGATTAGGATTAAGATTTAGATTAGGGGTTCGAATAATATCTCTGTAATGTGTGGTGCAGTGGCAACCCGGACCACTGCACTGTGACTGAGGTTGGCGCTAATGACCAAGCTGTCAACGCGCCATTAAGCCTCATCTCCCCCCCTATTACTTTTAGAAGTGTTTGTTGAAATTTTATGTTTTAGTTTTATCAGTTTATTTAATTTAAAACGGTTATGTTGACTAAAAGATCATTGGTGTAAGTTACAAGAAATACAATTATTATTGTTTTTTAGTACTACAAGAATTCTAATCAGTACAATAAGGTAAACTAGAAATACCAAACACAGTCTATTACGAACAAACTACTGCACTTTTATGTGAACTATTCCACAGTTGTATGTTTGTGTCACAAAATTTTTTAAATAGTTTTACTTCGCTACAGATCAGTATAGAATTCAGTACTAGAGTAAAAGTAAAATTCCTTCAATTTTGAGCTTTGATATTGGGTGCGTGATTCGTTTCCTACGTTCATATTAGAGCAGTATTAAAATTTATCATTATCTTCAACTGTTAAACATTTCCCACAACTATATAGTGATGCAAACAAGTTTTTACTCACCAGTAGGCCCTATCGGTCCTGAAAAAACAAAAGTTAGACTTGGAATTATATAAGATGCATGCAGCAAGAAAACAATTGATAAAGAATAAATAGTTTTTGCACTTGGTTTGAAGTTTACAATATATGCGTGAACAATAGCAGAGCAAGCAAGCACACATAACAGCAAAAACCTGCAACAACACCTCTGTGACCATAATTACAGATTTGTATGCTTATACTCGTAGTAGGGGAAAATACCCTAATGTGTTTCAATAATCAAACTCTAACCAAAATCATTGGAAACGTAAAAGTTTGCACAACTTTAATTGCAGCAACAAAACGTTGTTAGATATAAAAACGTACATGACAAGCTAAAAAGTTTATTTTTTCTGAAACAAACTTTTTTAGCTTGCTATGTACATTTTCATATCTCATGACCTTTAGTGGCTAGAATCAAAGCGGTAGGTTTTTTTGCATTTCCAATGTGTTTGATGACACCCACTGCTTTTTGTTAGCATAAGCATTTTTTAATATCAGTTTTGTTCTACTAATATGTGTTATTTTTTCATGGAGATATTTCTGATAAATTTATTAACTTGAAATGAACACTTTTTGAGAAAAATTGGATAACGTGTTTTGAGATAAAAGATAAAAACGAAATTTTCAAGAAAAGGGATAAACAAAGTTTCAGATAAATTTGATAAACGAGATTATATATAATTGGAAGGTTAAAGAGATTGTCGGCAACATATCTAATGCTTTTCATTACATGTATCCTAATATTTATTTTGATATTAGGTTCCCTTCATCAAACTGCTATCAATAAAAATTCTATCTGCAGCTTTATTTATAAGAATATTATGATAAATAATTGTCCCCAAAGAAAATTCTTAGTATTTACTTTCATCCAAAAATACTCTTTTTTAGATTTATGCTTAATAATGTATGTTTTGTTCTTTTTGGAAAGCTAGTTTCTTTCTGTTCAGTTTGCCAGAACAGTATATTTGCCTGATAGAACTTTGACAACATAAAACTGTTTTCAGGTAAAATTACTAGATGATTCTCTTCATAACATAGCAAGACTTAACTCTAAGTGACAATGAAGGGAGGTACACCACTAATGTAAAGTAGGTAAGTGTTACTTCTCCCCCCAAATAAATATGTCAAACTCCTCATGAAACTGATGTTGGATGGAACGAATTCAAAATATTTTTGATACTTGGAATTCCGGCTTTATTAACTCTGTGAGTTATATATTATCGTTTTTAGCAAGCCAAATTAAGCGGTTGGACCAGGCAGTTATCTGTAAAATCACAAGGTATAAAATTCTATAATGAGGGTCGTCAGTACGTTCATCATTTGCTTGTTGCAGACCAAACTGTAAGATAGTACATCAGTTTCAACCCCTTGTTACCTAAGTTCAACTACAGAGAGACCTAATTAAGGAGCAATCATTGAAGAAAGTTTCACCATTGAGTGGTCAAAAAGCCAAGATCACAGCTGATCACTCTACCCCCTAATCAAGAAGCAGTGGTCGCCAGATCGCTTGCAGTATACTGGTTATAAAACAGGCTATTGAGTAATGTACATTTTAGACCGGAAATTTATCATTTACGTTCATGGTTGTTTCATACGAGACATGAAACCTGTCTCTCATGTTATTTGTATTGCTTGTGTAACGATTAGTGTCACTGGTGTCCATATTTATTGTGCTGTTTCAAACCTTAGATCCGTATCCCACTTTTATCTCGGTCAGTCCTGGGATTTAATCCTGTGGTCAATTTGCTGGCATCCAACCAATAGCATCTGCTTGCTATCGTTGTTACGGGCCTCCAGCAACTCATACCAATTAAATTGTGGTACGTGTTGGGAAGTAGTTATCTTTTTTGATTATTGGCATGATGCGAAATAGTTGCAGGACATTTGAGAAAGTTTCTTGTGTTGCTTAGGAGACTTTTTTTATTACTATGCTGGTCAGTCATAAAGCACAATCTACAAACTCATGACAGTGAGTTGGTAGTTATGCTAGAGCACATGTCGTTTTTTCCATCTCCATTCCACTTAGTGAGGTATTCAGAGTTGAATGCATGGAATTGTTAACATAGCTTCCTCTCCATATCATACTCTTGGGAGATTTCAGTAGCCACCATTTCTGCGTGGCATTAACCAGTCAAATCTAAAAGTTTCGCTGTTGGAGTTGTTGGTTCATAAAGGTTATGTCTGCCTTCTTAGAATAAAACAAGACTGGTTGTACTGTGGTGTCTGGTAACGTGTAAGCCATGGATCTCTCACTTTGCTCACCAGTCATGTAGTATTTTTCATTGAATGTTTGTAAGGACATCGATGGAAGCGATCGCCTCCCATATCTCATTTTACTCCCTGACCAAATCAGCAGGGATGAGGTTCGGCCTTCACATGTATTCTTTCCAGAGGTGACTGGCCTTCATTTCCTGCATCTGTAAAATACCGTTGGTCTGTTGAAGAGCATCACGGCTTCGAATCAGGGGATAATCATGTAAAACAGTAGTTATTGCTACATCAGCTAAGAAGTTTACTACTCAGACATCCACCAACCTGGGTAGAATGCCAGTCGTACAGTATAATGATGATTGTCGACAAGCTGTAAAAGGCAGGAGGTATATTTAAAGATTTTCCCACTCAGAGCAGTATGATTGCTCATAAAATGGGTTATGGTTTATCAAATCATCCTACATGAAAAATGTGCTTCAACAGTTAAGTTTCTGTCTTCAATCAAAAAGACAACCTCCATAAAGGATATTTAGACAAAGATTTGTCAGATATCTGGACATAACTTAACAAATATCTCTCCCTTTTGAAAGACATAAGGGGGTTTCCATCAGAAGACATCTGAACTGTTAACCAAACTTTTTGCTTTGGTCTCCAGTACTGACAACTATTCTTCTGATTTCTCTTGATTTCATTACGACAACTCTGGAGATTGCAATGACTCATTCTTTTTTGTTGAGTTTGAGGTAGCAATAAATAATGCAGATCACTATGCTCCAGATCCGTTACGGCATTCATTACCAAATGTGTCAACATTTGTCAAGGGATTCCAAGGAATTTATAATGGAAGCAAGTATCAATCCCATTTTAAAACCAGGTAATGAACCTTCAAATCCGTGGATAACTTTCATTAGCTTACTTACATTGCATTAACTAGCTACCTTTGTAAGCTGAATGAGTGGATGGCTAACACTAGTCTGGAGGTTAAAAACCGACGGTGTATTCTCAGTGGCACAGAGTGGTTTCCACTGACAATCCTTCGCCCTACATCATTTGTTGTCACGGGAGTCAGACCATGAGAAGCTTTTTCTAAGAGGCAATACTTGATTGCTGAAATCTTTTTGGAAGAGGAAGCTTGTGAATGCACCTTGCAATATGGAATTCTTAGGAATCTATGATGCAATGGCTTGGGTGGGTACTTCCCTCATTTCAGGGATGTTTTTTTCTGATTTTTTTTTCTGTATTGGGTTTGGCAACACAGTCTCTTTGCCGTACCTTCAGGAGGCCGGTTGAGTTTTGAGTGTTACTGCCTTTCGTGTTGCTTTAAATGGTCGCCTTTCCAAAGTTTGCGCTTTCAGCATTACTGGCTTAATAATGGGTCTGGATCAAAACATCTTCAAATCATTTTCCCTGTTTGTGCAAGACTTTGGTATCCACTTGCAGTCATGCTGCATGGGTTCGTGCAAGAGACAGTTACAGTTGTTCATTAACAAGATACATGATTGCGCATCTGCCTATGGTTTTCGGTTATCTTACAGCAAAACTGTTTGAATCCGTTTTTGTCACCATTTTGGACTGCATACTGACTCTGAACTCCACCTAGGGGAAACTTCGACACCGGTGGTTGAAGAGTCGACACTTCTGTCCTACTTTTTCATAACATGCTTACTTGGATTACTTGTTTAAAGCAGTTGCGCAATGAAGTAAAATTTTGATGACTCGTGGGCTTCAACTGGTAGTGAATTGGTACTGATAGAACTATGTTGTTATGCTCGTACCGTGACATCATTCATTCTAAATTGGATTATATTTCTGTTGTATATTTTACACCAGCAAAATAGTATTGGATCCCATTCATCATTGGTGGCTCGAATTGCAACGGGTTCAACATTGTACCAGTCCAGTAGAGAGCCTGAATGTGGAAACAGTGGAACCCTTCTTGTAATTACACGATTGCCATCCATGCAGTATGCAACCACCCTGCATGGTCTACATAATAAACCTACTTTGATGTAGCCTTTGGCCATAGTCAAGAGCCCAACTTGGCCTCACAGTCAAAGGGGATTTGCATTTCGTTTTTGCGTCTATTATAAGTCCTCAGGCTTTATTTTCCCAGGTGTTTCCTCGGATTGCTGAGCATGGATTCATGACGAGTTGCTATGGATGGCGTTATTTCTTATATTCGGTTAATTCAGTTCAGCCTTCTGGAAGGCTGACACTCACTACAGAAAGATACTTGCAGGAGTACCACATCCATTCGGTCATCTTACAGGGTTTACTCATGTCCTGATGGATTACTGACGTCACTGATGGGTCCAAGATTAATTCAACGGTTAGTTGTGTTTATGTTGTTGACTAAAAGAGCTCATCAATGTTTTCTGAAATGTATGGTGTAACTATAAGCAATTGGTCGTGCCTTTAAGTTTAACGCTGAGTCTCTGCAGAAGCCGTTTATCTGCACAAATTCCTAGAGTGCAATGCAGACCATAAATAGCTTTGATTCACTCAATCCAGTGATGCAATTAATCCAGCAGAAGACTTTAGTACCATTGTTAGATCGAGATAATTTGAGAATCAATTCAGCCGAATATTTTAGTACCAATATAAAATCAAGGCAAGGTCATAGGACAAGTTGGAATCTCACGCATCAAATACACATACTCAGCTTCTATGGCTACCCTAGCCTTAACAGCTATAATGGAGCTGCAGGCTTAACATCTGAGCATTGCTCTTTCCTCATGGTAAGCATCAGACTCCAAAGCGGAAGGAATGGAATTCGGTTTCTGATGACAAGTTACATACAGTGAAACCTGATGTTTCAGTCTGGTGTTTTAATCAAGATAGTCGGTTGGCGAAGGCATTTGTGGCATGTCTCTGGAAGGGCTATACCTCCTCAAGACACGGACACTTTCTCTGTGTTGGGATACGTTGTTGTGCATCTCTTGCACAACTCCGCTTAAAGTTGTACACATGTTTGAAAGTGTCTGGGATTACAGGCATCCCATGTCTCCTGCAGTGTACATGGAATCATACCTGAAATCCTAGGTTATGGTCCAGGCAATTTTTAGAAGGTCATCAAATTATTAAAAGAGGCAAGGGTCTGTAGCCTACTTAAACGTGATTTTGGTCTATGGTAGTTAATAAATACCACCCAAAGACTCACTGTGCTGATGTTTCGTTTCTGTGGCTCTATGGTATACTCGTTTCTTGTCCGGCTTTTTCTATGGCTTTTTAGCTGCATCTTCTGCTTCATTTATCTGTGAACCTTTAGTCACATCTGTATATCGATTTCACCTCTATTGCCCCATATTGACAAGGCTATCGGCAATTCTCCTGCGTACCCATATTGTAGACGTAATAAGGACTTTGTTGCGTGAGTATGGGCGTACATACCCTATTAATTGTAGTGCCCTTCCTTCGCATCCTTCCTTCCATCTTCAAGTAGGTACAAAACGGAATACAGGACTCACTAAATTTAAATGCAGATCTAATGGAAGCACAATAATTCTCGGAATAGATTTTTAAAACATTCAAACTAGTACTTCAACCTTTTTTCTATTTGTGCCATAACCGTTCTTTTTATTGAAGTGCTTACATAAGATACTGTGTTCGATGACTACAGGTTCGATGACCACAGGATGACAGGTTTGCTCACACTGGCAAGAATGTTATAGATTCAAGAATCATTAACAACAACTGTGCCATTCAGTAGGTCAGCCCAAGGAATTCCGTTAAAAGCCCTTCAGTTTCAGTAATATAAGCACCTATTTAAAATTGCTTATTGGAAGGCCAAACATGTAGAATGAAACTTTAATAAAAAAGATAATAATAATAATAATAAACTTTGTTTACAAAAATCAAGCAAGGGTCGCTAGTAACACTTACAGCTTTCCTAAAAAAATATATATATAACCGACAATTTAACATAGGCAAAACAAAAATTCAGTTCAAGTCACAAAAGCTGATCTGAGCAGGAAGGGAATCAAAACCTGAAGGTCAAGCAACTGCCTAAAAATATTAATTGACCCTATAGAGACATTTTAATTTTTTTAAGAATTCCATGTGAGTACCACATTTACAGCAAAGAAAAAGCATCGACAATTTAGTGGGGATTGTTGAGTAACCAATTTAAAACAGCAACCATGAGTTCTGTGTTTGGGGTAGAAATCAACGAAAGGAAGAACCAATCGAGCAAAGTTAACCAGCAAAGTTCTAAAGAATGAACTTTTAAAATTTCTAAGCATTGGGATTATTTCATAATTATTTCATAAACCAGGCAATTTCTTTGTAAAGCTCCGTTGTACTGACTCGTTAAGCTCAACATTGTTGAGGAGATGGGGGACCACACCGAGCTCTCATCTCCAATAACAGGCTCACATCGACCTTAAAAGCACAAAAACATTGTCTGGACATCTGTGTCCTGAAGTAAAACACCGCTGGAGAATGGCCAATTGGCAATTTACTGAAGAGATAATGTGAGCACTACGGTTCAACGAGTTCAAGTCATTTGTGAACCAAACACCTAGATCTATTACAAGAATTACATTTGGTAATGGTTAGTATGGAGAATGTATGTAAAACACGGATTTTTGTTTCCAATATGGAAACTCATGCATGTATGAGATCGGAAATTGGCCACTGGTCACCCAGTTTGAAATGTACTCAATTTCGACATTCAGTGACAAATGATCATGTTCGTAAACCACCACTGAGTGAAGTTTTAAATCATCAGTAAACTTTTCAGGTCTGCATTATTTGAATTGCAGGATAGATCATTTAAAAACGGAATGAATAAAAGTGTGCCAAGAACGGAACCCTGGGGGACCCTACTGGTGATATGGGCCAGGGAAGAACTACATTCACCAATAACAAAACACTGCATACAGATTTTGACAAACACACAGATCCAGTTAAAAAGTTTACCTCCAAATCTGCAGTAGGACAACTTATTAAAAAGTTTCTCATATACCACAAACTCGAAGGCCTTTTGGCAGTCAAACAGGATTATATCAGATGAGATTCCCAGGTGAAGGGTAATGGCCTATTTGTCCAGTGCGAGTAACAACTGAGGCACAGTAGAACGACCCGGCAGAAAACCGTGCTGACCGTGTTTGATAAGGTCGTTGTTTATTATGTGGTTGATACATCATGTGCTTGCAAATTATGGTGTCCATTAATTTGAATGGCACATACAGTGAGGGAAATAGGTCAATAATTTGTAGCAAGGGGATACAGCTGGGATACAGCTAGGGGAGTTGGAGCATCACTTTCAGAACAGTGTTGGTAGAGCAAACACGAAGCAACAAACCTCTGATATTGGGAAAAGCAATATCAAGAACATTAACCACATGGGGAGGTCTACTAGTTGAGTAAAACCGAAAGTTTCAAAGCAATGAATCATCAAGTATGCCGATGGAGTGAAAAACAGTGAGAGCAGATCTTACAAAGTCTTTAAACAGACTACATTTCAGCTCGTTTGTTTTATCAACTGGCGGGTGGTAATTAGAAGGCCAAACCATAAACTTGTACCCTTTATTAAAATACATATAAACTATAATGCAATCATTGCCAATAAACTCAACTAGAGTCTAACCCCAAGACAGCCTTGATATTGGCTGCCAGGAGTATTCATGCACCTCCTCCCCCAGCAAGCAGGTTTTTCCATTGAAAATTGGAAATTTGGAAGATTCAAGATTCAAAGATTCAAATATAGGCACAGAGTATTAGTCTGAGCAGCTAGGTCAAGGAGATCTCGCTTGTTCAGTGCACCCCTTGCATTAAAACGTACACATTTAAATAAATCATACGCATCATATACACTGAACCAGACATCAATTGCATAATTGCACCCTAAATATCAGTTAGTTTTAAAAAACAACACATCGAGAACCTCCCAAGAAAGTCATTTCTTACACCTCACCTAGTTTAACATTAAGCATATTTTTCTCCTTGTTGAGGAGGTAGAAACCAGAACTTGCCAGGAGCCATTATTTGAAAGAAACTTCTGCATAATAGAGCAAACACATTGAGTCACGTTTGCTCTTTCTGCCGTTATTTAACAATGTTTGAGTGAGACTTTCGAAAATGTATCACGTCTGTCAATCTGTTAAAACTAGACTTGGTAACAGTCTAGTTTTAATGGATAATATATTATCTATAGTTAGCTCGTTGGTACTCACACAGAAGGAAACAGTAGGGACACCACCTAATGCTTCCAACTGTCCATAAATTTAACAGTTACATGATTGCTCTTGGTACCAAGCATGTGAATTTAGACAGTCGGGCAAAGAAAATTCAATTAGCCCACAAAAAAAACCAGCCAAAACCAGACATTCATAATAACAAAAATTCGCTTGGAGATATAATAATAATAATATAATAACAATATTTTTTAATGCAGTTTAGATTAAAATATATATATACACAGAGCACTACGCATTACACGGATTTCAAAGGCACGTAATATTTCGGACAGAAATAATTGTCTCCATTTTCAATGGTAAAAAGGTAAAACACCAAGACACAACAATACAGAAACACATCACCAGGGAGCCACCATATTGGAATTGTGGATGTGTGCAAAGGATGATGGGAGTGGTGGCCTAGAATATGTTGAAGTGGGATAGGGAAGGTTGGATTTGTTGTTATTATTATTATTATTATTAATGTTTATTTGCTTTTTGGGGGGTATGGGGAGAAGAAATGACTATAACCAGTTTCAACCCTGCCAGAGAGGCAAAGGTTTCCTAAGTTAACAAGACGGGAAAATAAAAATGAAATATAAAAAAAAATTCTACTCCCAACCCAGAAAAAAAAAGAACAAGTAAATAAACCAAAAAAATAATATTAATAATAACAAATCTAACCTCTATCCCCCACATCCACATGTTTTAGTCCACCCCTCTCATCATCCTTAGCACACATCCACAATTTCAACGGTGGTTCCCAGGTAAAGTGTTTTAGTAGTGTTGTGTCTTGGTGTTTTACCTTTTTACCTTTGAAAATGGAGACACGTATTTCTCCCCGAAATAAATACGCATAAATAGGCACTGTAAATAATATTAAGGAAAACTGGAAATTAGCCAGCAGTGAAAATTATACACTTGAAATAACGTAGTTCAGTAAGCCATACTTAAGCACTTACGTTTCGTTGGAGTGGCATGACCTGGATTGGAACTGGCTACCCAGTTCGCCCTCAGATCACTTTCATAGCGCCTTAATCGCTATGGCCATGTCCTCCACTGGCATAAAGATAACTCACTGAACCCATGATCTGGGGCAAACTGGGAAGCCGGTTCGAATCTGGGTCATGCCACTCTGACGAAACGTAAGTGCATAAAGGTGGCATACTGAACTATGTTATTTCTAGTGTATAATTTTCACTGTTGGCTAATTTCCAATTTTCCTTAATATTATTTACAGCTATTTATGTCTATGTATTTCTCCTTTATTGCACCTTATGAGTGTATGATTTGTCTTCCCTCTCCATTGCCTATGGCTAAGCAGATTTCGGTCGAGTGGAGTCCTGGTCACGGTTGTGACCTTAATAACGGGTTCAGTGTGTTATCTTTATGCCAGCGGAGGACATAGCCATAGCGATTAAGGCGCCCTAAAGTGATCTGGGGTGAACTGGGAAGCCTGTTCGAATCCGGGTCATGCCACTCCGACGAATCGTAAGTGCATAAAGGAGGCTTACTGAACTACGTTATTTCTAGTGTAAAATTTTTGCTGTTGGCTAATTTCTAATTTTTCTCTCCGAAATTTTGGGTGCTTTTCAAATCCGTGTAATGCGTAGTTCTCCACGTGCATTTTAATAATAATGATGTCGAGAGATAGTAGTATATCGGGAGACATTAGTACTAAAGAGGAAACGAGCACCCCCAAGATTATGGTGATGGGTTTGGAGGCTATCTTGGAAAATAACTAGCCTTCAAACTAAGTAGCCCTCAAACCAATGGCTCGAGAGAACCATTGAAGGTAATTCGACCATTTTTTGACGTAATGCTTCAGCAATACATGCAGAATAACATACTAAACATTTCCATATATTATTGCACCGTAAGAAAAAATCAAGATTAAGGCCGAAAATATTAACCAAAAGAGATCTTTGTTTGTAACTTCTAAACCGTTGGTCTGATTACATGTTTTTACAGATAAAACCTTCTAAGAAAAGGTCCTATTTATATTAAAAGTGAAATTAACCCTTATGACTGAAATTCGTTCTTTTTAGTATTATACCTTCCTAATGTGTTGAGCTTCTCGACTTTAACATGCACTCTTAAGTAAGAACATAAATGTACAAATGTACTGTAGTTAGACTCATATGACAGACAAGAAGACCACTTTATAGGAAACGTAGTATGCATGTTTACTATAATTAGTAGCAGTGTTTCTATTCGTCTGTTCAAAAATTTCTAGACTTCGAATGGCTGGCTGCTCTGGTAGTTTATTACAAGTGGATTTAATAATTTACTAGGTGCTCCCAGCATAACATACACTGATCCAGGAGGAAGACATGTATTCGGACGGTCAAGCGACCAACAAGCTGCACAACAAGCTTGGTGTTTAATGTGTAGCGTTTCTTGAAAGCAGGTTCCACAACAACAGTCATCACAAGCCAACGTGAAAAGATTTATGCCGAATTTGCTATAATATGCTATAGATAAAATAAATTGGAGTAGACCCTGTAATATTTCTGTTGATATAACACATTTAAATAGAATAATTAGCCTTTAAAGCTACTTCGTAAGCTGCATTGGTTGGATCTTTCCTAGGGTTGATGTTGTTTGGTATTGATGTATTGATGTCACCAGTGCTTCATTGTTGCTGTCACAATGGCTTCTTTGCCCTGTCTACCAAACATCGCCTACAGTTCAGCGGAAGCAATATATATATATATATATATATATATAGAGAGAGAGAGAGAGAGAGAGAGGGAGAGAGAGATGACAGTTGGAGGTTTGTTTTCCTACAATTACGGCTGTTTTTCTGTGTCTGTGAAATTATAGTAGACTTCAGATGTGTTACCTTGGCCAATCCATAAGGTATCTTTAAAACTTCTGTCGGACAAAGCACTTCTTCACCTTTTATCAACTGTTATCATTATTATTAAAGCCCAAGCACATTTCTTTTATTATAACTACTACAGCAACAGTTCAATTGAAAGTTGGCATCATTACAAGCAGCAAATATGGGACAACATCATTGACAAGTAGTAAACAGCATAGACTTGTAGTTATAGCTTGGTTCCTAATTATATAAAAGCGTATTTAATATACCCCTGTTGGTAAAACAAAATCTTCACCTTTCGTTTAAGCCGTTTATTCTAATTGTATTTACTGCAGCATCAGTTTAAATTCAAACTCAGCATGAATACTAACATAACATAGCGCTGTTTGCTCATTCATATAAACAGTGGTAACTTGAGTTCTAATTAGAGTGGGACAATTTAACTACACTTGTTAGGAAACACACATGTTTGCCTTTCATTTAATATAGGTTTACTCTAATTATAACTGCCATAGCAGTTGTTTAAATTCAACTCGACTTGAATACAGACAAAAAATGATGAAGATCATATATAAGAGAGCACTGTATAGCTACTAATTAGAAACGCAAATTCACCTTTAATTTAAGCCTTATTACATCCCGTTTATTTTATTTGGAAGTATTACACCAGTAAAGTAAAGCAGAAACACGGTCTACAGAATAAACAAACAGTAGCAGCTCTGCTTCTAGTTATAGTAAAGCGTTTTCTATTTTGATGGAATAAAGCACATATTCACCTTTCATGACTCTTAATGCACCATTTGTATTAATCAGAACCACCGATGGAACAGTTTCAAGGTTAGAATTGTTACGCTCTATTGAGCAATTTAGTGGGATTGAGGTTTACATAGTATTCAATAGTATGTAATGTAAGATAGTATGACATAAATTATGAATTTAGGTCTGAATCATTAGCTTTGCTTTAATTATTACTAGGATATATTTTGAAGATAATTTCAGTCAGATAAAAGTTGTTTTATTACAACAAAATAAACGTTGTTCGAGCGCCTTTTTCAACTTACAGTGCTACTATGTTTGGAATTCTAATTATGTTTTTCTATAACATAATTAGAGTTTATAAAATGGTGCCCAAACACGTTATCATAACTATGGGAAGAGGAAGGGTTTGGCTCCCGTTTTTTGTGTTATTATCAAAATCAATGTCTAATTTTACTGGGCTAACAGACAATAAGACAATTTATGCAAGTGTTTTTGAATAAACATCAAATTATTAGTATTAATATTTACATTTTCAAGGGATAACGTTTGAATGAAATTTTAATTTACGTCAGAGGTTGAAACCTTACAAATAAAAACACAGAAAAAGAACATCCGGTACACAACTGAAATTAGAATACTCTGTTAGATCCTTTAAATACTTATTAATACTAAAATACTAAACATTTTATTAGCTGGTGTTGTGAAAGTTCCTGAAACATAATAATAATGTTTGGTTATATATAATTATTAATTCTAGGCAACAAGCTATGGGAAAGTTGCAGACAAATCGTACTGAAATAGAAAAAATTAAACATATATTTATTACATATTTCATGACTCTTCAAATTTGGGTGTGATACTTTTTCATGTACCTCAGTTTATGCGTATTTATTTTGGCTTTTGTTATATCCTGTGCTTCGAGCTCTTAATCCTTCCAAATGCTATATAAAAGTATTTCTTTATTCCTTCACCAACTCACTATTTTAAAAAAATGTTGGTATTCAACAGCATATTAGTTCACTAATGATTTAGCTTAGTACCCGAACTAACTAGGTTATCATGACAGAATCGTGCTGGAAATAAAAAGGTAGCAATTTTGGAAGAAAAGATATTCTAAGTGTAGAATGAAGGTCTATGCGGATTCCTACGTTTTTCGAGATAATTATGGGGAGTTGATGAATAAACCAGTGTCGCAAACTAAGTATTTTATGAATTTTCTTATGTTTATCTGATTTTACTGTTGAATCGGAAAAACGATGCCGCTTGAAACTGACGACAGTCGAACTTATATTAAAAGTGATATGAAATGCTCCATCCAGAATGATACTATTGAATTTAATACATATTATTTTATTTTGCTAAAACAGTGCGCTTTTATTACATAGATTAATTGTTGACCATTGAGATAATTCGGTCACTATTAGTCTTAGTTCGTGAATCATTGCTAGAAAGGCTATTCACGGAGAACCCTGCTGGACATTAAATGGACTCCACTTAAAGTGATAGGGTAAACTGTCGGTACAGATTCGTGGGTTTTTCGAAACAACTGCAGTGGATTGTAGCCAGAGTGACTTTACAGCAAAAATCCACCCACTGAAATCTAACGCTAAAACAAAAAGACTACTGTCGTTTTAAAGTTAATTTAATTATGAAACCTGGCTCACATTGTAACTCCAGATTACAAACACGGAGAATTACTAGCATAATATGTCAATGAAGAAATTCTGTTAACCTCATATCTTCGTGTATTTTATATATTCCCTGTTAATTTGCAACAGGGAATATGCTCATACTTTTTCTCAAGATTACTCAAGCAGACTAGTACTAGTGTTAATAAGTCAGTGAAAAAATGATTTTAGCCTGCTACCTCACTGTAGTTCTAAATTTCTTGCTAATGTACAACCTGTCAGCATGTTTCAAAGTATGGAAAATTTAAAGTGTGTGCTGACTTTTATTTTTGACTAAATTAAAAAAGGGTTCCTTACATTTTTACCAACCTGAATGGCAAAAAAATTGCTAATATGAGGAAGAATCTTTGTTCGTTTTATTCCTTTATTGTACGTGTAGTATTGTGGATGTTGCTGTCCTTTTCCAGGTAAAGATCTGGTGGCGTAGGCAACTAATTTTTTATGAGTTTCTCAAAAACGTTTGTTAGGAACGAGAATTGCTGGAGAGAATTACAGGTTTTGGACTTTGGTTTAACGCTTTTGCACTTTGCTTTAACACTTTTGCATTTGGATTTAACACTTTTGTACTTTGATTTAACACGTTTGCATTTTGATTTAACACTTTTTCACTTGAATTTAACACTTATGTCCTTTGCTTTAACACTTAAAAAAATAAACGGAATTGTTGTAACCTAAGTCACAAAAGTACTACGGCAATGTTTATCGGCGAAATTATTTATTATACATATGACGCTCCAACTTATCAGCTTCGAACGCAGAATAGCGCTGCGATTTGATTCCTCGCAAAGTTTTTCACGTACATTCGGTAAAACATCGAGGCAAATATACGGCAAAGATACTCGCTAGTTTGTGCCAGTAGCAACCAGACAGCGATTCAGGTGAAATAATCGAAGATTTTAAAAGAGTTACACCAGCTAACGTAAATGAGGAAGATGTCGCGGAAGCAAACAACACAAACGAAACCGAACGCGCGGAATTGCCGAACAGTGAAGCTCCACACCACCCTCGCCGTCGAAGGGGCAGCTACAAAAAAATCACCAATGAACAACGACAACGAATATTGGAGCTGATGGTGGACGAGGGACGTACCCGTAAGGAGGTTCTCAATAATTTTTAAAATATTCAACAAGTAGCTACATAGCTACAGTAGTTATCTTTTTTTCAGGTGGCTGACATATATAAAATTAGCAAACACACTGTTTCCTCCATAGTGAGAACTTTTCAAAAAGCAAATCGAGTAGAAAAAATTCAGAAAGGTGGTCGAAAATAAAAGTTCACAGAGGCACTAACACGACAGCTGCTTGATTATGTTCAAGCTAATAATGAGGTTCGTTTGATAGACATTCAGGCATATACAGTGAATCAGTTTCACACTGAAAACGTCTCCCTATCCACAATCACCAAGATAATGAAAAAAAATTACTATGAAGACCTTGTATACTGTAAGGCGTATATTTTAATTACTACTTTAACAAGAAGTGGCAAAAAAATAGGCCCCCGTTACACCCTTTGAGAAGAAACGTAGGTTTTCTATTTTTATTATGCGAATGATTTTTCTTGCTCTGTGTAATGTATAATACACAAAAAATAGGTATAAAAAATATCGCAGACAATATTTTCCAAGGATTTTTTGCCTTCCCCTGGCTCTTTTTATTTTAGGGATTCTCCCCCCCCCCCTCCTTCCCCCAATATCACAGCAACCGTTACGGTAACAGACTGCAGGCAGTGGATCTACCACAGTCGACCATTTTTACTACCATATGGATCGCGTCCCAATACATACCGACCTACCTGTGGGATATCATGGAGAACCCGAAGAATGAGTTTCCAACGAAAACATTTGATGTGTTTTTCCCCCTAATTTTTAAAAGTTACATTGGAAAATAATTTTACAATAAAAGTTTCAATGAAATGAATAACACTGCTTTATGAATTTTTCTCAAAGTTCAGTAATCCGTAGTCACTTTTTCTAAGTTCAAAATCTGTAATTTTCCTAATCGTTGCCTCAACTGTAAATTATGATTGAATAGAAGAAAATGATGAGTAACGCTTCAACGAAAGCTGCAACTGACGTTTCTTCATCTGTCCAACTTACTGTTAAGTAATATCCTTGTATTTATGAACCATTAACCCATATTTTATTATCCTTGATTTCTTATCTATCATGCTAATTTGTTACAGCAAAAAGTGTACAAATGCTAAATTCAGTTTTTATTTTTAAGTGTTAAAGCAAAGTACATAAGTGTTAAATTCAAGTGAAAAAGTGTTAAATCCAAATGTAAAAGAGTTAAAGCAACGTACAAAAGTGTTAAATCCAAATGCAAAAGTGTTAAAGCAAAGTACAAACGTGTTAAAGCAAAGTGCAAAAGCGTTAAACCAAAGTCCAAAACCTGTAACAATCTGACTTCACCTATCATTTCCAACATACAAATTATATAAAGGGTTACATACATTTCTTTATAAAGAGATCTTTACAAGTGTCACCATGTAGTATATGTTTGAAGTCCTCTTTCCTGCAAACTAAAACTAATAATTTCTCCATTTCTATTCAATTTATTTCGACCAAACTTGGCCAGATAGTAGGTAGGTATGAAAGACATATTGACACCAACTTTTATCAAATTCCGTGCAAGAGTAAAAGTAGGGAGCCACATCTAAATTTGAACACTGTTTACTTGATGTTGTTGTTGTTGTTGTTGTTCATGTGTGACACGGATTCAGTAAAAACTACAGCACTTACCTAAAATCTAAAACATGATCTAAGCCAGAAATTTTCGTGGGCTTCATACTCACATAGACCACTTTTTCAATTGGTCGAGACATTCCAAAGTTACATTTTTTACATTGCTTTAACCATAGTTATAATTAGGGAATTTTGCCACTGAGCAAACGCCATATTCATTCTTCATGTACGTATTATGTCTTTGCTACAAGGTTGAGTGTTGAAGGGTAAAATGAAAGAATCCGTGTTCCAGCTAAACGGATATAGTTTTAAACCAACCTAAGCAACGTTGTTAATTTCGAGGCCTTCGGAAGCTAAAAACAATAGAATGTCGTATTAATTTAGTAAATTCAAGCTTTCAGAGCTGATCTGAACTGTTTCAAAGTAGACGGCAGTTATAATAAAGGTTTTTATATTTTGATGGAATAAAGCACATATTCACCTTTTACGACCCTTAATACATCATTCGTATTAAACAGAACCACCTGTGGAGTAGTTTCAAACTTAGAATTGTTACGCTCTATTCTTAGTCTGGGGGCATGTGTCATTCCATCGGATATTTGAGTAAGGAAGTTTGGGATTGATTACAATCTCTTAGTTTCCATGTCAGGAATCAGAATATCAATGGTGATAAGCTCAAATTGTGCAGAGGCCTAAAAACCAAATGGCCGCCTAATGGCTGCCGACGAAATTCAAATATTTGTATTAGGTCTACAAGAAAGAATGAGTGTCAAATAATATGTTTTTTATGTCATAGAATTAAGCTATAGTGTCAAAAAGCATGTCGGATGTCTACTGATGTAGCTATTCAACATCGCATTCTAGATAGCTGCCTCAAAACAAAATGGTTAAGTTGTAGTCTATAGCATCTGGGTTACCAAATTATTGTTTTTTCTGGGGTGTATAACTCAAATAAACGGACATCAACATTTCGCAGAGGCCTTAAAAACAAAATGGCTACCAAAATGGCCATCATAAAAATTCAAATAGTTGTATTAGACCTACAAAAAATGAAATTAGTGTCAAATAATATGTTCTCGACGTTAGAGAATTCAACTATAGTATCCTAAAACATGTTCAATGTCCACAGGTAAGGCTACTCAACGTGGCGTCCAACATGGCAGTCGTAAGAATAAAAATCATAAATTTTTCTACTTTGATGACTGAAACGTAAATTGTATTTTTTTGGTAGCAGAGAACGCAAGTAAACTAACATAAAACGCATCTGATGTACACAGGAAAAGCTTTTCAACATGGAGTCCAAGATGTCTGCCTCAATAGGTAAACCCAGGGAGTTTCGACCGTTCTATTGGGTCTGTCGAGAAACAGTGTGAGATTTAACACCAAAGTGTCAAACGCGTTTGCCGCCACTGCTCCCATTTTGAGCCATGTTACTGATTCTTCCATCTCATTAGCCGTTGATTTTGCTTAAAAATGGACACAAAATTGGACGAACGAATGCTCATCATCAAACGTAAGGAGCACCTCTCCAATTGTTTAAATTGTTTTAAAGTGTATTGAAGCTGTTTAAGTCCAATCAACAATGGAACTGAATTTCATACAATAAGTGCTACACTTATTGTTTAGAAAGAACTTATGACGTTGGGGTCTTAGAACTCGTAACGTAGAAGTAATAAAGTTCAAGTTCATTCCTTTGCCATCCTGCCGACCACCACGATGTTTTAACAATCATCCGAGAGCATTGTTGAAACCACAGGTATAAAGATAACGAGCGGTTTTTTTTACCCAATATTGTACGTATACCTGGCAAACCAACTTCTCTAAGGTGTTTGTTGGCCAAGATTCAAAAGCCTCTTCCAGTAGCATTACATTCCTGTGTTGTCGATTTCATATCATCTGACAGGAACTGCGATGTTAAGTCCCCTTGTTTGCTGAATGCTGTTCTACAGCAATATGGGTCACTGCAACGTCTGCTAAGAAAAATCTTGGCCAAGCTGACTCCTTGAGAGTAATTCCAGTAAGCCCTCCTTACATTTTTATCCTCTTGTTGTCATGTTCAAGTTTTTTATCAGCCTCAAGGGCGAAAACAATAATTTGACACCTCCTATGTCTACATGGAACAATTTTACGATTTTTGTTTGCCTGCGATTTTTGTTTTTGTTGAATAGCTCCACCTGTTGACGTCAATCACGTTTTATGACAGTTTATTCTAGCTATACACCCAAAAAATAATAAAAATTTGGCAACTCACGTCGCTACGGGGAACAATTTTACGAGTTTTGTTCTGGAGGTGGCCATCTTGGACGCCATGTTGAATTCCTGCATCTGTAGACAATAGCATGCTTAATGATACTATAGCTGACCTCAAGAACATATTATTTGACACTAATTTCTTTTTTGTAGGTATAATACAAGTATTTGAATTTTTGTGGCTGCCATATTGGTGGCCATGTTGTTTTTAAGGCCTCTGCAAAATGTTGATGTCCGTTTATTTGAGTTATACACCCCAGAAAAAAAAAAACAATAATTTGGTAACTCAGTCACTACTGACTACAATTTTACGATTTTTGATTTTGAGGCAGCCACCTCGGACGCCATGTTGAACAGGTACATCTGCAGATGTCAGGCTGCTTTGTGATGCTATAGTTGAATTCTATGACCTCAAAAACACATTATTTGACAGTAATTTCTTTTGTTGTACACCTAATACAAATATTTGAATTTTCTTGGCAAAACTTTGGGCAGCCATTTCGTTTTTAGGCTTCTGCACAATTTTTGAGTTTATAACCATTGATATTCTTATATATAATATTGAAACTAAGACATTGAAACCTATCCCAAATTTTGTTACTCAAAGATCCCACAGTACTTTATTTTTGAACACATGCCCCCAGACTATCTGTGACAGGTCGGGGGATTGAGGTCTAACATAGTATTCAATGGTATGTAATGGAAGATAGTAGGACATGAGTTATGAATTTAGGTCTGACTCATTAGCTTTGCTTTTATTTATTAGTAGGATATGTTTTGAAGGCAATTTAATTATCGACATTGTTAAAAGTTTTTCAATCTGATAAAAGTGGTTTCGTTACAACAAAATAAACATTGTTCGTGCTCCATTTTCAATGCCATTTTGCATTTTCTACCACTTCCTGTGCTACTATGATTGGAATTTTAATTCTATTTTTCTGTAACATATTTAAAGTTTCCAAAATGGTGCTCAAAACACGTCACCGTAATTATGGGAAGGAGATGGGGTGTGCTCCCGCTTCCACTTTGTACAATTGATGCACCATATTCCCAAGATAATTTTTGTTATTATCAAAGACAATATGTAATTTTACTGGTCTAACAGACAATATGACAATTTATACAAGTGTTTTTGAAATTAATGTTTTGCAGTTTCTTTGAACGACCAGTATCATGTAGTTAAGCAGCCACGATAATTATGCCATTAGCGCTAGTGAGCAGTTTTTTCTCCCCATACGCGTTGTTACTCGACTCGTAATGTAAAACTGAATCAACTCTTTATTTCACGCCTCTCTGTAATAAAACCAATCTGTGTTCGCTCAAGACGTTCCACAATACAGTTTTACACATCCTCTGTAGTATTGCATTTAACTTTGGAACTTCCAATTCTAAATGATGGTTATGCTATTCACACTGGGTAGGAACTCGTCGTTCCCTTGTGGTCGAGCTATAAAAAATACATGTTCTGCGAGTCACAGTGTTTAAGTCATAGTCAGTTGCGTGTTCATACACCAAAACGCCATGAACTGGCCTAACAAACACTCTCCAGCCCCTCCGTTATATCTGCTTCGCCCTAAATAAAAGGGTAAGTAAGTCCAAAAATAAAAATACTCCGGTCTTTCTTCCATCATCCAAAATAGTGGCATTTGAAACCATAAGATGCTAAACGAAGTTTAGAACTATCTAAATGCTTAAACCTACAACATTATGAAGGGCAACCTAAACAGGACTGACGTTTAACTAACCGAACTCTGAGATTTACGCCGATAGCGCCGAATTCACGCCGCTGCCGAGCACATTCGCTAGAAGATGGCAAAAAGGAAGGAAATTCCACCAGTATGAGGGCGACCCTAACGCACGTGCCACACCAGATGTGCTCTGGGCGCCATGCCTAACTTTATTTGGATAAGTGTAGGCGTGGTGTGTACGACGTGACAGCAGTTTTGCACATTAATATGGGGAACAATTATTGCAGGAGGGGTTATAAGTTGTATCACCATCAGTTTGTACAGTTCGTGCTGGCACAAACGTTGATTTTTATGAGGACATTAATGGGTTCACGTTGTTGAGGTCTCAGTGGGATATTGTGATTCCCGTGACCTCCCGTTAGGGAAGGGATGAACCTGGGGGAATCCACTGATGACAGTAGTGATGAGGACGATAATGCGACTGTTGTGGGGAGGCAGTGTCAAGCTAGTAGGGGAGCCTACCAAAACGTTTCCGCGGTGGTGGTGGCCACTAGAACAGGGTCGTTGTGCACCGAGGGACCTAACCATCCACCTTTGTGCGCAGTCCTGCCGATTGCCAGTAGCCTTGCTGTTATCGGACCCTCAACTCACAACAGAATCATTCCAAAGTACCCCAGTAGAATATAGCAGAAAGAAGCCAACGTTTATCTCCTAAGCGCACAGGGCGTCCGCCTGAGGGTGGAGCAATCCCCCCCTGAATCACAGTTGACTCGGCTGCTGAGGAAAATACAAGTGCTGGTTGACTTGTAGATTTCCTCTTTGTCTGAAGTGTTTATCCTTTTTATGTACAGTAACTAACTACCTAACTCTTTAACGGGTTTAAACCACCCTAGTGGGCTTTCTGCTAATTAACGCTACTAATCGCAATTTTTATTACCGGCACAAATATGTTTTTGCAAGTATAATACGTGAAGTGTGTTTGCACCAATGTTCTGGTGAGTTTTTTTTAAGGGTTTGGTACTTAGAGAGGCCGTAGGTCGGTACCATACTCTATACCTGTACGGGTGTTGATGTTTTAAGTTAGTGATTTTACACTCTACCTTAGCCTACTTACTTAGTAGTTATAGGAAGGGAAGAGAGGGGCAGCTGTGGTGGGGTGAACCCCCACTTGACTATAGCATCCACTCCCCTCTCTGTACTATTTATTAGTTCATAGTATACGGAGTATTGCTGTGGAAACACCGTGTATTGTTGTGCTTATGAAGTGTTTTGCTCTATTACAGGACGTGTGTTGGCCTCTCTATTCTGTTAGAGAGCGGCATCCATTTTTTGGTTTCTTTTGGGCGAAGAGGCTTCAGTTTTTATGCCAAGCCGTAATTTCCCAGCATGACACGCACCTAAGTAACCTAATCAATAAAGGTGTTTAAATTTAGTTTAAAATTATAGCAATTCATTCTTCCCGTATGCGTTGTTATGCGACTCGTGATGTAAAACCGACTCGACGCTTTCTTTCTCGCCTCACTGTAATAAAAACTATGTGTGCCCGCTTAAGACGTTCGACCTAATTCGATCTACATTAATACTTATTAGGACTTACAATTCGAAATGATGTTTGTGCTATTCGCGCTGGGTAAAAACACGTTGTTCCCTCGTGGTCGAGCTATTAAGAATACACGATGGTGCCCAGTGTAGGTTGTAAGCATTATGCTCACAAGAATGCCATATTTGTTTTGTAGATTCCAGAATTCAGAGCTCAGCTGAATTGTTTCAAAGTAGGCAGCAGTCATAGTAAAGTGTTTTTCTATTTTGATGGAATAACGCAAATATTGATCTTTCATGACCCTTAAAACACCATTCGTATATATGTGTTTTATTCCATTAAAATAGAAAAATGGGAGTGGTGAAGGGTAGAGGGATTGAGATTTACATGCTATTCAATGGTATGTGGTGTACGATAATATGGCATAACTTATGAATCGTTAGATTTGCTTTAATTATTACTTGGATATGTTTAGAAGACAATTTAATTTTCAACAATGTTAAAAGTTTTTCTATCTGATAAAAGTGGATTCGTTACAACAAAATAAACGTTGTACGAGCACCATTTTCAATGCCATTTTGACTTTTCTACCACCACCAGTGCTACTATGTATGGAATTCTAATTACGTTTTCTAAAACATAATTAGAGTTTCCAAAATGGTACCCAAACACGTCACCATAATTATGGGAAGGGGATGGGGTGTGTTCCCGCTTTCACTTTGCAATATCGATGCAACATATTCCCAAGAAAATTGTTTGTTTTTATCATAGTCAATGTTTAAATTTACTAGGGTAACAGACAATATGACAAATTATGCAAGTATTTTTTTTTAATTTATGATTTGCAGGTTCTTTGATCGATGGAAAAAATAAAGTTCAAATTATCACTATTAATTTTTGCTTTTTCAAGGGATGACGTTTGAATGAAATATTGATTTACCTCAGACATTAAAATCTTACTATCGAAAACACAGAAGAGGAACAAGCGGTACACAACTGAAAATGGAACACTCAGTTAGATTCATTGAAGTAATAATACTACGAAAATAGTAAGTATTTTAATACCTGGTGGTGGGAAAGTTCCTGAAAAATAATATAAATATTGGGTTAGATATAATCATTAATTCTAGGCAACAGTCAATGGGAGTTGTAGACAATTCAAATATGTTTAATAAGAAAAATTAAACATACTTTTATGACATATTTGTTCATGACTCCTAAAATTTGAGTGTGATACTCTTTCATGTACCACAAAGATTTTGCACATTTATTTTGGCTTTCGGTATATTCTAGGTTTCGAGCTCTTAATCCTTCCAAAGGCTATTTAAAAGTATTTCTGTATTCCTTCACTAACTCACTAGTTTATAAAAAAAAATTAACGGTATTCAACAACAGATTTGGTTCTTTGTAGATGTACTGTTGTGCTAGGTCGTACAGAAAAAATGTATAAAATGCGTATTTTCTGCCAACTTGAATTTTAAAATAGTTTATATTTCGGTTTTATGATTTCTGAGAGCATCAACTTCTCATTACGTATTGATAAGAGACTGAGAATTCTCCAAATTCCTTGAATTTTTATTCAAAATTAGGATATAATAAAATTTTTCTGGCGATCTATAATCGGTTCTTTGTAACGTCATCGTAGATACTTTTTAATTAATTAGTTATAGCTACTTAATTAGATATATAAGCAGTTTGAATAACTCCTAATATGTTCATTGAAAGCTTTTCAGTGGAAGTCGGGTTTTGTTTAACGATTTCAGTTTGGAAACGTCAATACAACATTACAAAAAAATCAAACGTGTAAATTAATTTGGTTACTGCAATACTAAGTTTGTCGTTTTTATAAGTTTCTTTTTGACATCAGTATGGGATCAAGTCATTGGAACCCACATTGTACTAAGTTTCAGTTTTGTTAGTTGCAGTTTCTGTTTTTGCGCACATCCTACCACATCGCTAACTGAAATATAGGCCTCTATGGAAACTGTAGAAGGCTTATTGTAATTTTAATGCAAAGGGTATGATAGCTTTTAAATGTGCGTGAAAGTGGAAGTAATTATTAACGCGAAGGATGGATTCAGTTGGTACCTTTCTCACAATTTTTAAATACTCTCAAAATCGTAAGAAGAAATGGTTGTTCTAAAATAAAATAATGTTTTTTTTATGTTTGAAAATTGAAACGTGTGACGGGTCGGGGATTGAGGTTTAACATACTATTCAATAGTACGTAATAGAAGGTAGTAGGACATAAATTATGAATTTAGGTCTACATCATTAGCTTTGCTTTTATTTATTACTAGGATATGTTTTGAAGGCAATTTAATTGTCGACATTGTTAAAAGTTTTTCAATCTGATAAAAGTTGTCTCGTTACAACAAAATAAACGTTGTTCGAGCGCCATTTTTTTGCGATTTTGCATTTTCTACCACTTTCACTGCTACAATGTTTGGAGTTTTAATTATGTTTTTCTAGAAAATTATTACAGTTTCCAAAATTGGTGCCCAATCACACCACCGTAATTATAGGAAGGTGATGAGGTGGGCTTCCGGTTCCACTTTGTACTATTGATGCAACATATTCCCAAGGTACTTTTTGTTATTATCAAAGTCAATGTGTAATTTTACTGGGCTAACAGACAATAAGACAATAATTTATAAAAGTGGTTTTGAAAATAATGATTTGCAGTTTTTTGATCGATCAGTATCATGTTGTTAAACAGCCACGATAATTATGCCATTAGCTTAAAGACGGGAAAGCCAAAGGCTCACAAGAAATAACTAAATACAGATGCAAACCTATTTACGTTGCCTTTTGGACTTATATGTCAGACTGCCTAAGAGGGGAATCGAACCCAGGACCTTTGAAACCAAAGGCCAAGGTCCTACTGCTGAGCCTGCCTGACATGGCCAAAAGGAAACATCCACAGGCAGCATTTAACACGTGCATATATATATACATATAAACAAACACTTTAAAATCGCCACTGGAGGGACGCTTATTTGCCGCGCCATCCTCTAAGTGAAACGAATGGAATACTTAAACGTGAAATAATGATTAAAGATGGGAAAGCCAAAGGATCACAAGAAATAACTAAGTACAGATGCAAACCTATTTACATTGCCTTTTGGACTCATATGTCAGACTGCCTAAGCGGGGAATCGAACCCAGGACCTTTGAAACCAACAGCCAAGGTCCTACCGCTGAGCCAGATTGACACGGCCAAAAGGAAACGTCCACAGGCAGGACCTCTGCCTTTGGTTTCAAAGGTCCTGGGTTCGATTCCCCACTTAGGCAGTCTGACATATAAGTCCAAAAGGCAACGTAAATAGGTTTGCATTTGTATTTAGTTATTTCTTGTGAGCCTTTGGCTTTCCCGTCTTTAATGATTATTTCAAGTTTAAGTAGGTGTCAAATAGGTGTCCCTTCAGTGGGATTGGAAAGTGTTTGTTTATATGTATATATGCACGTGTTAAATGCTGCTTGTGAACGTTTTCTTTGGCCCGTGTCAGTCTGGCTCAGTAGTAGGATCTTGGCCTTTGGTTTCAAAGGTCCTGGGTTCGATTCCCGACTTAGGCAGTCTGACATATAAGTCCAAAAGGCAACGTAAATAGGTTTGCATTTGTATTTAGTTATTTCTTGTGAGCCTTTGGCTTTCCCGTCTTAATCATTATTTAACGTGTAATTGTTCCATTCGTTTCACTTGGAGGGTGGCGCGGCAAATTAAGCATCCCTCCAGTGTCGATTGGAAAGTGTTTGTTTATATGTATATATGTACGTGTTAAATGCTGCCTGTGGACGTTTCCTTTTGGCCGTGTCAGTCTGGTTCAGCGGTAGGGACCTTAGCCTTTGGTTTCAAAGGTCCTGGGTTCGATTCCCCACTTAGGCAGTCTGACATATAAGTCCAAAAAGCAACGTAAATAAGTTTGCATATGTATTTGGTTATGCCATTAGCGCTAGTGAGCAATTTTTTCTCCCCAATGCGTTTTTACTCGACTCGTAAGGTAAAATTGAATCAACTCTTTCTTTCTCGCCGATCTGTAATAAAAGCGATCTGTGTCCCCTCAAGACGTTCGTCCAAATTCGACCTACATTAACAGTTTTACACATCCTCTGCAGTATTGCATTTAATGTTAGGACTTCCAATTCGTAATGATGGTCATGCATGCTGGGTAGGAACATGTAGTTCCCTTGTGGTCGAGCTGTAAAAATACATGTTCTACGAGTCACAGTGTTCAAGTCATACCCAATTACGTGTTTCCAGACCAACATGTCATGAACGAGCATAACGAACTCCCCCCCCCCCGCCCCTCCGTTGTGTCTGCTTCGCCCCAAATAAAAGGGTAAGTCCAAAAATAAAAATACTCCGCACTTTATTCCATCACCCAAAATGGCGGTGTTTGATTCCATAAGATGCTAAACGAAGTTTAAAACTATCTAAAACGCTTATATCTACAACATTATGAGGGGGAAACAATCTCAACAAGACTGTCGTTTAAGTAACTCTAACCCTGAGATTTACTCCAATCACGCTAAATTCACGCCACCGACGAGCTCAATCACCAGAGGATGGCAAAAAGGAAGGAAATTCCACCAGTATGACCCTAATGCACGTGCTACAGCATAGGCGCTTTGGTTGCCTCGCCTACCTTCATTTGGATAAGTGTAGGCGTGGTGTGTATGACGTGACAGCGGTTTTGCACATTAATATGGGGTACGATTGTTGCAGGAGGGGTTATAACTAGTATCACCCTCAGTCAGGACAGTTCGTGCTGGGCACAAACGTTGATTTTTACGAGGACATTAATGGGTTCACGTTGTTGACGCCGGCTAGTCCGTGTATTATGCCTCAGTGGGATTTTGTGAGTCTTGTGACCTCCCGTGAGGGAAGGGATCAACTTGGGGAATCCACTGATGACAGTAGCGATGAGGACAATGATGTGACTGCTGTGGGGAGGCAGTGTCAAGCCAATAGGGGAGCCTGCCAAAACAATCCCATGGTGATGGTGGTCCCTAAAGCAGAGTCGTCGGGCACCGGGGGACCTAACCATCCACTTTGGGGCATGTTACTGCCGATTGCCAGTAGCTTTACTGTTATCGGACCCTCAACTGGCAACAGAATTATTCCAGAGTCCCCCAGTAGAATATAGCAGAGAGAAGCCCACGTTTTTCTCGTAGGTGCTCGGGGCTTCCGGTTGAGGGTGGAGCGACCCCCCTCCCTCAGAATTACAGTTCACTCGGCTGCCGAAGTAAATCCAAGTGAAGATTGTTCTTCTTTTTCTGAAGTATTTAACCATGTTTATGTACAGCAACTAACTCTCTCTTAAATGGATTTAAACCACCCTAGTGGGTTTTCTTATAATTAACACAACTCACCGCAATTTTTGTTAGCGGCACAAATATGTTTTTGCAAGTATAATACGTGAAGTGTGTTTGCACCGTTGTTCCAGTGAGATTTGTGAAAGGTTTCGTACTTAGAAAGAGCGTAGGTCGGTACAACACTCTGTACCTGTGTGGGTGTTGATGTTTTAAGTCAGTGATATTACCCTCTACCTAAGCCTATTTACTTAGTCGTTATACGAAGGGACGAGAGGGAAGTGCAAATAAGGGGCAGCTGTGGTGGGGTGAACCCCCACTTGACTATAGCTTCCACACCCCTTTCTGTGTTGGCAAAGTGTGTTGGCCTCTGATCATTGTTGTGTTTCCCCATTCTGTTAGAGAGCGGCATCCATTTTTGGGCGAAGAGTCTTCTGTTTTTATGCCAAGCCGTAGCTGATGTTGTCGGCTATTGTAATTTCCCAGCATGGACACGTGGCTAGGTAACCTAATCAATGATGGTGTTTAAACTTAGTTTAAACTTAAAGCAATTCATTCTCCCCGTACACGTCGTTATGGGACTCGTGATGTAAAACTGACTCGACGCTTTCTTTCTCGCCTCACTGTAATAACAACGATCTGTGTCCGCTCAAGACGTTCGACCTAATTCGATACACATTAATACTTTTAGGACTTCCAATTCGAAATGATGTTTATGCTATTCAGACTGGGTAGGAACACGTTGTTCCCTCGTGATCGAGCTATTATAAATACATAACAGTGCCCAGCGTAGTTTGTAAGCATTACGCTCACAAGAATGCCATATTTCTTTTGTAGATTCAAGCATTAAGAGCTGAGCAGTTATAGTAAAGTGTTTTTCTATTTTGATGGAATAAAGCACATATTGATCTTTCATGACCCTCAATACACCAATCATATTTATGTGTTTTATTCCATCAAAATAGAAAAATTGGTATGGTGAAGGGTAGGGGATTGCGATTTACATACTATTCAATGGTATGCAATGTAAGATAATACGGCATAACCTATGAATTTAGGTCTGAATCGTTAAATTTGCTTTAATTATTACTAGAAAATGTTTTAAAGACAATTTAATTTTCAACATTGTTAAAGGTTTTTCAATTCCAAACACATCACCACAAAATCGTAGGAACAAAATGGTTGTTCTAAAATAAAATAATGTTTTTTATGTTTGAAAAATTGAAGATTAAGTAATAAGAAAAAATGCTGCACCACAAGATGGAAATTGGTCTCTGGCAGTTAACACCGTGTCATGGCAACTAACTGCTGTCTTGTGAATAGAGTCACTATTATGCAGCAAAACGCATCTTCTAATTCATGCTCATTCGAAAAATAAATTTTTGAACTGGATTTGTTTTGCTGAGAAGCACTAAGGAATTTGTGGATTAGATATCTGCCTATATTAAAATTTATGTCGGCAGAATCAGCAAGCATGCTTCACATTTCAATTAAATCATTCCATATGGCATGATGAAGATAGAAAGTATTACCCCTTAGGTTGATGTTAGGGAAATTTTCATTGCACATTCATTGCAGGATTAAATTCATGTTATCACTGCTCTAGCAATAAATAGAATATTATGCTCGCTGCCATATTCAAGAGTAGATTTTATGCAGTCTTAATTGCATTCTTACGATTTACCAATTTAAAAAAATGTAGTTACTTAAGTGGTTTCATAAAATATCCGTTACAACAAAATTAGTTCACTACTGGTTTAGCTTAGTACATGAACTAACCAAGTTAATCATGCTGGAACCGTGCTGGAAATGTTAGGTTAGCAATGTCGGAAGAAAAAATAAGCTCGGTGTAGCACAGTGGTCGTTTCGGATTCCTGCATTTTTCGAGATAATTATGGGGAGTGGACACGAATAAAACTAGTGTCTCAAACGAAGTATTTTATGAAATTTCTTATGGTTATCCGATTTTCCTGTCTTACTGTCGAACGGTAGAAACGATGCCGCCTGAAACTGAAGTCAGCCGAGCTTATATTGAAAGTAATATGAAAGGTTGCAGCCACTATTTAACTATTAAATTAAATACATTTTATTTCATTTTGCTAAAACATTGAACTTTTACTACATAGTTTAATTGTTTACTATTTGTTAATTCGATCACTATTCGGCTTAGTTCGTGAAGCATTGCTAGAAAGGCTATAAACGCAGAACCCTGCTGGACGTGAAATGGACTTATCTTTAGGTGAAAGGGTTAGCTGTCCGTGGTTTTTTGAAACAACTACACTGGATGGTGGCAGAGTGAATTTACCGAAAAAATCCAATCACTGAAATCTAATGTTAAAATAAAAAGAGTACTGTGGTTTTAAAGAGAATTTAATTATGAAACCGGCTCACATTTACTCCATATTACAAAAACAAAGAATTACTAGCATTAATATGTCAATGAAGAAATTCTGTAAACCTTGTACCTTCATGTAATTTATGTATTCCCTGTTAATTTGCAACAGGGAATATGCTCAAACTTTTACTAAAAATTACACTCGCAGACTATTACGAGTATTAATATATCAGTGAAGAAATGTAATTAGTCTGCTACCCTACTAAATTTTCTAAATTTCTTGCTAACGTACAACCTTACAAAATGTTTTTAAGTATGGAAAATGTAAGGTGTGTGCTTACTTTTATATTTGACAATAGGAATGAAGGGGTTCCGTACATTTTCAACAACATGAATAGAACTAAATTGCAAATATGAGGTAGGTCTACGCTCGTTTTTATTCCTTTATTGTACACGTAGTATTGTGAATGTTGTTGTCCCTTTTCCAGGTCCAGATCTGGAGGTGTGCCCAACGAATTTTTTACAAGTTTCTCAACAAATTTCGTTAGGAAAGAGGATTGCTAGAAAAAATTAACGCTCTGACTTCGTATATCATAGCCAACATTATATAAAGGGTTACATGCATGACTTTATAACGAGATCTTTACAAGTTTGTGTATGTATATGATTGAAGTCCTCTTTCCAGCAAAACTAAATCTATTAATTTCCCCGTACCTAGTCAATATATTTCTACCAAACTTGCCCAGATCGTAGATAGGTATGGAAGGCATATTAACGCCAAGTTTTATCTGATTCAGTGCAACAGCAACTGTCAGGAGCCACACGTAAATTTGAAAACTGTTCACTTGTTGTTGTTGTTGTTCTTGTGTGACACGGATTCAGAACAAAACTATTGCACTTATATAAAATCTGAAACGTTATCTAAGACAGAAATTTCCTTGGGCTTCATCCTCACATAGACCATTTTTTAAAATAATCGTGCCATTCTGGAGATACATTGTTTTACATTGTTTTAATCATTGTTATAATTAGGGGACTTTGCCACTGTGCAAACGCCAGATTCATTCTTCGTGTACGTGTTTTGTCTTAGCTACAAGGTTGATTGTTGAAGGTGAAATCAAAGAACCCCTGTTTCAGCTACATGGATATAGTATTATACCAAACTAAGTAATGTTGATAATTCCAAGGCCTTCAGCAGCTAGAAACGATAGAATGTAGTATTTATTTCATAGATTCAAGCTTTCAGAGCTGCCCAGAATTGTTTCAAAGTGGGCAGCAGTTATAGTAAAGCGTTTTTTTTGTATCTTGATGAATTGTTACGTTTCATTCTGGGAACGGTAGGGGATTTAGGTTTTCCTACTATTCAATGGTATGTATGTTAGATGGGATATAAATTATGAATTTAGGTCTGAATAATTAGCTTTTGTTTAATTATCACTACCATATGTTTTGAAGATAATTTAGTTTCCGACGTTTTTAAAACTTTTTCAATCTGATAAAAGTGGTTTCGTTACAACAAAAAGAACGTTATTCGAGCACCATTTTCAATGCTATTTTGTATTTTTGACCACAACCAATGGTACTATGTAATTCTTCTAATTATGTTTTCCTATAACATAATTAGAGTTTCCAAAATGGTACCCAAACATGTCACCGTAATTATGGGAAGGGGATGGGGTGGGATTTAGGTTCCACTTTGTACTATTAATGCAACATATTCCCAAGAAAGTTTTTTGTTATTATCAAAGGCAATGTCAAATTTTACTGGGATTACAGACAATAAGATAATTTTTAGCATTAATATTTGCTTTTTCAAGGGATAATATTTGAATGAAATTTTAATTTACGTCAGATGCTGAAACCTTACAAATGAAAACACAGAAAATGAACATCCAGTACACAACTGAAATTAAAAATACTCGGTTACATTCCATTGAATTAATATTAATACTAAAATACTAAACATTTTAGTACCTGGTGGTGGGAAAGTTCCTGAAAAATAATATTAATATTGGGTTAGATATAACCATTAATTCTAGGCAACAGGCTATGGAAGAGTTGCAAACAATTCAAATTGAAATAAGAAATATTAAACATACATTTATTACATATTTGTTCATGACTCTTAAAATTTGGGTGTGATACTCTTTCATGAGTCGCAAAAATTTTACTTTTTTTTTGCTGTCGTTATATTCTGTGCTTCGAGCTCTTACTCCTTCCAGAGGCTATTTAAAAGTATTTCTGTATTCCTTCACCAACTCATTAATTAAAAAAAAATTAATGGTATTCAACAGCAGATTTGGTTCTTTGAGGAAGAACAGTTGTGCAAGGTCGTGCATATTTTCTGCCAACTTGAATTTTTAAGCAGTTCATATTTGTTTTTTACGATTTCAGAGAGCATCAACATCTCATTACGTATTGATCAAAGACTGAGATTCTTCAAATTCCTGAATTTTTTTATTCAAATTAGGATATAATGAAGTTTTTTTGGCGATCTATAATAGGTTCTCCGTTAGCGTCATCCTGGAAAGTTTTAATTAATTAGTTAGCGCTGGTTATTTAGATATGTAAGCATTGTGTGCTCATGAAAGCTTTTCAGTATAAGTAGGGTTTTGTGTAATGGTTTCAGTTTGGAGATGTCAATACAACATTACAAAAAATCAAAGCTGTAAATTAATTTGGTTACTCCAATACAATGGATAATTTTTTTGTTATTTTTGTTAGTTCCTTTTTGATATAAGTATGGGATCATTTCATTGGGACCCACTTTGTACTTAGTTTCAGTTTGTTAGTTGCAGTTTCTGTTTTTACTCATATCCTTCCAGCTCACTACCACAAATACAGGCCTCCATGAAAACTGTAGAAGGCTTAATGTAATTTTACTGCAAAGGGTGTGATAGCTTTTAAATATGCTTTGGAAAATCATAAAAGAGCAAGTAACTATTAACGAGGCAGGTGGATGTAGTTGGTTCTTTTGTCTGCATTTTTAAAAACACACAAAAACGTGTTCTGTAATAAAATAATATTTGTCTTATGTTTGAAAAATTGAAGAGTAAAAAATAAGAAATTACTACACCACGAGATTTTTGAAAAAAAAATGAGCTAAGTGTAGCATGGCGGTCTATGCTGCTTTCCTGCCTTTTATGAGATAACTATGGGGAGAAGCAACGAATAAAAATAATGTTGCAAGATAAGTATTTTAAGAATTTTCTCTGTTTATCCGATTTCACTGTCGAATGGAAGAAACGATGCTGCCTGAAACAGAGGTCAGCCGCTCTAACATTGAAAGTGATATGAAATGCTGCAATCAGTATGAAACTACTGAATTACCTACCTAACTCCTGACATATGTCTATAGCCTAAAGAATTTCACGTGCGCACTCTGTCACTGCTATCATTTCTGACTCCATACTGCTGAGACAGGCCATTGTCTGTTTCTGGGCTTTCCTTAAAATGGTGCTGCCGAGCAGATGGACCAAGTACCCGGTTAAAGCTTTCCCATCACATGTAGTCCCCCCATGAGGCGTCACTCATGAAAACCAAGGCTGTGTTTTTGTTCCATGGGAATTATAATCTCCAGAGCTTCGTGGTTTTTAAATACTTTAGCATCCGTATTGCGGCGTCCATATGGGTGGAGTTAGGGGAATGGTTGAACCGTGACAAAGTGCAGACGGAAAAGGCTATATCGGGTCTACTACCCTGTGCAATGTACTGAAGTGAACCACTAAGGGACTGATGCTGACTTAAGTCCGCATCAGGGAAATCGTTACAGTCGTCTATCTTTTGGGAAAGTAGGCCAGGTGTTTTGACTGGTTTTGCCTCTGTCAGACCGTAACTAGTAACCAACTTGTCGAGATATTTTATTTGGGACATTGAGATTCCTAACACGGTAGTTTCGACCGAATAACCTAAGTATAAGCTATGGGAGGGCTCCACTACAGTAAAATGCTGGTTAATGGCCTGTATTACGCGCACAGCAAGCGGTTCATCAGTGATAGTCATGAAATCGTCAACGTGGGCCGTGAGGGTGAAGAACATGCTATCTTCAAAAGTGTAGAATACACAAGGATCACTAACAAGAGTTTAAGGCCTACTCGGAGGAGGATATCCCGCATTCATAAATACCAACATCTTCCGGAAGAAAGAAGTCCGTAGAGGGCTTTACTAACCTACATACGACATCTCCAGGCAGTTTGGGGCATCCCTAAGGGCAATGCATGTAGCTTTCCGTGTCCAGTCTACTATCTAAGTAGGCACTGGCTACATCGTAGCTTTTTACCATGTAGTTACGAGAAGCAGCCAAAGAGTGAACAATTTTAGGGATTGTGACTTGACAATGGGGCTCGGGTTCTCAAAAAAGTCAATTTCCGGATTTGATTTGAGCCACACGCAACCAGTCTAGCTTTATATTTATGCAGGCTACCATCTGCATTATATTTTTTTCGTATATACCCATTTGGACACTATTACTTTCTTACCTGTAAGCTTAGGTACAAATTCCCATACCACTAGTGTATCTAGCAATGTGAGTTCCTTCCCCATGGCCTCTTTCCACTTAACGGTGTCGGGCCGATTTACAGCTTCTCTAAAATTTTTCGGTGGAGGGCTATGAATGCTCTCGCTAATTCCCGCTTTAGTTTCCCAAGTAGTTAGCTTATCATGCACCCAGTCACTCTGAGACATCTCCCCTTCTTGTATAATACCCTCAGACTCGGAATCATCAAGTTTGCTTAAACAAGAATTTAAATCCTGATGCATCGTTGAGAGATTACTGGGGTCAATATAGATAGGGCAAAGGTTTGCATATTTGTCACCCTTCACATGCTCATACTCTAAGACGTTGTCATTGCGTTTGATTATATTCAACTTACACTTACGCTCTATGTGTTTCGCTTTGGTTACCTTTGGGGGAGTTGCTGAGCTCTCATCTGGAAAAGGCCGGCAAGTTCAGGTAGAAATAATACAAGCTTATAGGGAAAATGCTTTTCCCTGACGTAAATCCCTTTGGATCGGATATTGCAGTGGTAGCCACCTTTCAAAATTGAGCTCATAGCAATTAAATTCAATGTTGCGTTGGGGACGTACGGGACGTTGGATAAAACTAGACTATTAGTATGTTGTGTGCCATTGCTTGTAAGTCCACAAATATTAACGGTCTCTAATACATAGTCAGTGGCTGGTTCGCTGTTGGGCGTTAATTGTACACTGACCTCCTTCAAGCTCAATAAATCTACCTGATTGTATATATTATTTAAGACTGTGACAGGAGCTGTGCTTTGCAAACGGTACTTATCTTCGGGGGGAGCTGACGGATCCTTGTCGGTTAATATGGAATCGTAGGCCTTTATAATACTCATAATGCAATGAACTAAAACAATACTATAAAAAAACATTGCGTGCCAAGCAAAATACGGTATCTCACCTAAAATAAATAATTTAGGTTAGCCTACTCTATTTTGCTGGAAACAAAAAAAAGGTCATGCCATAAATCAAAAGTCGTATAAGTTCACAGACGCTTGCAATATTGCCCACAGGCATGCACAGTAACGCATTAATATACTGTGAACAAACTAATAAGTACTAAATGCGTAATTTTGTTTTAGGCTACTTAGACATCTTCACATTAACTATCCTAAATTAATGCATGAGGATGCTGCATTTTAAGCACTCACTTCACCTTTTGTTTTTTTGTACCATAAGTAATCACACTAATTGTGAGTACAAAATATTTTGTTGCACACAAGCTTGGCTTAGATGAGATCAAGTCGTCTTGTGTCCTGGCTTCCACTGTGTAGAAGGGCGTCTTTTCTTTTTCATGGCAAGTTACGTGTCCGTGCAAGTTCCTACAACTTCGTATTCTTGTTTCCAGTTTCCTTGTTTTTACCGGTCGTCTTGTCGTGGCTCTACCTCTTCCGGTCTGTGGTACCAACCGGCACGTCGCTCAGGGCGCAGCTTTTCGTCCTTTACACTTTCTCTTGAAGATGGGCGGCGAGTCTAGCATTGTCCGACAAAAGTAAGGCGTCCAATCGGTGTTGACGTACACTCCAAATAGCCCACGACTATGCTACCAAAATGTGGGAAACAAATGAATTTGCTCCCCAAAAGAGGAATGGGATTTATAAGGCTGTCGTTTCCACCTATGCAGTTGGATTTGTCCCGGCGCCGATCTCCTTCATTATAGCTCTGGGGATAAGGTAATGTAGATAGAGAAAGCATTACGTGGATTATGTAGCCCCTCAGATTCCGAGATCGTAGCCGTCTGGTTATGTCGCCAACAACTGATCAGGGTCTAGAGAGTGAAACTAGTTATTAGTAAGAAACTAGTAACAACCATGATAAGTCTTGGTTTATTCAGGGAAGTTTTGTGGCGACGTCGTTGCATTAGAGTAAAAATTCTAGAAAAGTATAAGCCCCAGAAGACAATCTCCTTTACATGGTTGCGGGCTTTACTCTGTCAATCAGGGTTGCTGATTCTACGTTAGTCACAACATGGAAAACAATCAGCAGTAGAATTTTTGGGCCAAACATGGCGGAAATTCTGCTGATGGATATTTTGGTTTGAACCGTTCGACAGCTTGGCTCAGAGAAGAAAAAAGCTTATAATAGCTTAACAGAGAGGACAACGTTATTACGCTAACCATTGTCTTTTCCGAATGGACACGTGCGTTTGTCATTTACTATGAGTTAATCGCCTAATACTCTGGCATATTCATACATGATGCCACAACAGTGAACACGTGTGAAGTTGTGCAACCTCATTAAAACCCGGTGACGTTACATAATGATTCCCGTCACACTAATGTACAACGTTACAACATATTTTAAAATATGGAAAATTTAAGGTGTGTGGTGACTTTTATATTTGACTAAATGAAAAAAGGGGATCCATACATGATTAACAACATGAATTACACTAAATTGCTAATATGAGGTAGGTCTGTCTACCACTTGTACCACTTCCATGCTAGTACGTATGGAATTCTAATTATGTTTTTCTATAACATAATTAGAGTTTATAAAACGGTTCCCAACACTTCACTGTAACTATTGGAACGGGATGGGGTGGGCTCTCAGTTCCATTTTGTACTATCGTTGCAACATATTCCCAAGAAAATTTTTTATTATTATCAAAGTCTATGTATAATTTTACGGAGCTAACAGACAATATGACAATGTATGCAAGTGTTTTTGAAAAAAACTTCAAATTATTAGTTATTAATATTTGCATTTTCAAGGGATAACATTTGAATGAAATTTTAATTTTCGTCAGACGTTGAAACCTTACAAATGAAAACATAGGAAATGAACTTCCGTTACACACTTGAAATTAGAATTCTCGGTTAGATTCCATTGAAATAATATTAATACTAAAATACTAAACATTTTAATACCTGGTGGTGGGAAAGTTCCTGAAAAATAATATTAATATCGGGTTAGATATAATCATTAATTCTAAGCAACAGGCTATGGAAGAGTTGCAAACAATTCAAATTGAAATCAGAAAAATTAAACATACGTTTGTTACATATTTGTTCATTACTTAAAATTTGGATGTGATAAAAAGTTTTGCTTTTTTTTGCCTCTCATTATATTCTGTGCTTCGAGCTCTTAATCCTTCCAAATGCTATTAAAAAGTATTTCGGTATTCCTTCACCATCTCAGTAGTTAAAAGATATTAATGGTATTCAACAGCAGATTTGGTTCTTTGAGGAAGAACAGTTGAGCAAGGTCGTACAGAAAAAATGGATAGGCTAAATTTTTTTGTTATTTTTGGTAGTTTCTTTTTTATATAAGTATGGGATCATTTCATTGGAACCCATTTTGTACATATTCCCAACATATTTGTTATTATCAAAGTCAATGTGTAATTTTACTGGGCAAACAGACAATGAGACAATTTATGCAAGTGTTTTTGAAAAAACTTCAAATTATTAGTATTAATATTTGCATTTTTAGTAGATAACATTTGAATGAAATTTTAATTTATGTTAAAACCCTACAAATGAAAACATAGGAAATGAACATCCGGTACACAACTGAAATTAAATACTCGGTTCGATTCCATTGAATTAATAATAATACTAAAATACTAAACATTTTAATACCTGGTGGTGGAAAAATTCCTAAAAAATAATATTAATTGGGTTAGATATAACCATTAATTCTAGGCAACAGGCCATGGAAGAGTTGCAAACAATTCAAATTGAAATAAGAAAAATTAAACATGCATTTATTACCTATTTGTTCATGACTCTCAAAATTTGGGTGTGATACTTTTTCGTGTATCACAAAAATTTTGCTTTTTTTTGGTTTTGTTATATTCTGTGCCTCGAGCTCTTAATCCTTCCAAAGGCAATTTAAAAATATTTCTGTATTCGTCACCATCTCACTAGTAAAAAAAAAATTAATAGTATTCAACAGCAGATTTGGTTCTTTGAGGAAGAACAGTTGCACAAGGTTGTACAGATAAAATGGATAAAATGCATATTTTCTGACGACTTGAATTTTTAAACAGTTCATATTTGGTTTTTACGATTTCAGACAGCATCAACATCTCATTACATATTGATCTAAGACTGAGGATTCCTCAAATTCCTGATTTTTTTATTCAAAATTAGGATATAATGAAGTTTTTCGGGCGATCTATAATAGGTTCTTTGTTAGCATTATCCTGGAAAGTTTTAATTAATTAGTTATAGCTAGTTAATTAGATATGTAAGCAGTGTGAATAACTCCTAATATGCTCATGGAAGCTTTTCAGTGTAAGTAAGGTTTTGTGTAATGGTTTCAGTTTGGAGAAGTAAATACAATATTGCAAAAAACCAAAGCTGTAAATTAATTTGGTTACTCTAATACAATGATGACATTTTTTTGTTATCTGTTGAAGTTACTTTTTGTTTTAAGTAGGGGATCATTTCATTGAAAACCACTTTGTACTTAGTTTCAGTTTTGTTATTTGCAGTTTTTGTTTTTACTCACATCCTTCCACATCGCTAACAGTAATATAGGCCTCCCTGAAACCTATAGAAGGCTTAACGTAATTTTATTGCAAAGAGTGTGAAATCGTTTAAATGTGCTTTGGAGAATCATCAAAGAGCAAGTAATTATTAATGAGGCAGGTGGATGTAGTTGGTTCTTTTCTCCGTATTTTTTATAACTCACAAAAGCGTTGTTCAGAAATAAAATAATATTTTTCTTATGTTTGAAAAATTGAAGAGTAAATAATGAGAAAATTCTATACCACGAGATTTTCGAAATAGATAAGCTAAGTGTAGCACGGAGGTCTTTGAGGATTCCTGCTTTTTATGAGACAATTATAGGGAGAAGAAACGAATAAAATTGTGTTGCAAGATAAGTATTTAAAGAATTTTCTCTGTTTATCCGATTTCACTGTCGAATGGAAGAAACGATGCTGCCTGAAACAGAGGTCAGCCGCTCTAACATTGACAGTGATATGAAATGCTGCAACCAGTTTGAAAATATTTAATTAAATACATTTTATTTTTTCCGAAAACAGAACACTTTTACTGCACAGTTTAATTGTTGACTGTTTGTTAATTCGGTCACTATTAGGCTTACTTTGTGAAGCTTAGCTAGAATGGCTATTTACGCGCAACCCTGTGTAAATTAAATAGACTCCACTTTAGGTGAAAGGGTAAGCTGTAAGTATGGATCCGTGGGTTTTTTTTAACAACTACAGTGGATGGCAGCTACAGAGAATTTACCGAAAAAGTCCACCCACTGAAATACAATGCTAAAATAAAAAAGACTACTGTAGTTTTATAGATAAATTTAATTATGAAACCTGGTTCACACTTACTCCAGATTAAAAACACAGAGTATTACTAGCACTAATATGTCAAGAAATTCTGTTCCATCTCCTTATCCATATCCTTTCATGTAATATATATATATTTCCTGTTAATTTGCAACAGGGAATATGCTTATACCTTTACTCAAGATTGCACACGTAGACTATTTCTATTATTATTATGTCAGTGAAGAAATGAAAGCAAGAAATAATTACCTTACTGTAATTATAAATATCTTGCTAATGTAAACGTTACAACATATTTTAAAGTCTCTTTTCTCGGAATTTTTAAAAACTCACAAAAACGTTGTTCTGAAATACAAAAATGTTTTTTTATGTTTGAAAAACTAAAGAATAAATAATAGGAAAATCCTACACCACGAGATTTAAAAAAAATAGAAGCTAAGTGTAGCATGGAGGACTTTGCGGATTCCTGCTTTTTATGAGCAGGAAACGAAAAAAAACTAGTGTCGCAAGATAAGTATTTTATGAATTTTCTCATGTTTATCAGATTTCACTGTCGAGTGGAAGAAACGATGGTCCCTGAAACTGAGGTCAGCCGCTCTAACATTGAAAGTGAAATGAAATGCTGCAACCAGTATGAAACTATTGAATTAAATACATTGTATTTTATTTTATGAAAACAGAACACTTTTACTACATAGTTTAATTGTTGCTTGTTTGTTAATTCGGACACTAATAGGCTTACTTTGTGAAGCTTAGCTAGAATGGCTATTTACGCGCAACCATGTGTAAATAAATAGACTCCACTTTAGGTGAAAGGGTAAGCTGTAAGTATGGATCCGTGGGTTTTTTTTAACAACTACAGTGGATGGCAGCTACAGAGAATTTACCGAAAAAGTCCACCCACTGAAATACAATGCTAAAATAAAAAAGACTACTGTAGTTTTATAGATAAATTTAATTATGAAACCTGGTTCACACTTACTCCAGATTACAAACACAGAGTATTACTAGCACTAATATGTCAAGAAATTCTGTTACCATATCCCTTCATGTAATATATATATATATCTATATTCCCTGTTAATTTGCAACAGGGAATATGCTTATACCTTTACTCAAGATTGCACACGTAGACTATTTCTACTATTATTATGTCAGTGAAGAAATTTTATTAACCTGCTACCTTACTGTAATTATAAATTTCTTGCTAATGTAAACCTTACAACATATTTTAAAGTATGGAAAATTTAAGGTTTGTGCTGACTTTTATTTTTGACTAAATGAATAAAGGGTTTCTGTACATTTTTAACAACATGAATAGCAGTAAATTGCTAATCTGACGTAGGTCTACCACTTCTACTACTTCCACTGCTACTATGTTTGGAATTCTAATTATGTTTTTTCTACAACATAATTAGAGTTTAGAAAACGGTGCCCAACACGTCACTGTAACTATGGGAAGGGGATGAATGGGCTCTCAGTTCCATTTTATACTATCGTTGCAACATTTTCCCAAGAAAATTTTTTGTTATTATCAAAGTCAATGTCCACTTTTACTAGGCTAACAGACAATAAGACAATTTATGCAAGTGTTTTTGAAAAAAACTTTAAATTATTAGTGTTAATATTTGCATTTTCAAGGGATAACATTTGAATGAAATTTCAATTTACGTCAGAGGTTGAAACCTTACAAATGAAAACATAGGAAATGAACATCCGGTACACAATTGAAATTAGAAGACTCGGTTAGATTCCATTGAATAATTACTAATACTAAAGTAGTAAACATTTTAATACCTGGTGGTGGGAAAGTTCCTGAAAAATAATATTAATATTGGGTTAGATATAACCATTGATTCTATGCAACAGGCTATGGAAGAGTTGCAAACAATTTAAATTGAAATAAGAAATATTAAACATACATTTATTACATATTTGTCCATTACTCTTAAAATTTGGGTGTGATACTCTTTCATGTATAGCAAAAATTTGTTTTGCTCTCGTCATATTCTGTGCTTCGAGCTCTTAATCCTTCCAAAGGCTATTTAAAAGTATTTCTGTATTCCTTCACCATCTCACTAGTTAAAAAAAATAATGGTATTCAACAGCAGATTTGGTTCTTTGAGGAGGAACAGTTGTGCAAGGTTGTACAGTAAAAAATGGATATTTTTTGTTATTTTTGTTAGTTTCTTTTTGATGTAAGTATGGGATCATTTCATTGGAACCCACTTTGTACTTAGTTTCAGTTTTGTTAGTTGCAATTTCTGTTTTTGCTCACATCCTTCCACATCGTTAACAGAAATATAGGCCTCCATGAAAACTGTAGAAGGCTTAATGTAATTTTATTGCGAAGGGTGTGAAAGCTTTTAAATGTGCTTCGGAGAATCATAAAAGAGCAAGTAATTATTAACGAGGCAGGTGCATTTAGTTGGTTCTTTTCTCGGAATTTTTAAAAACTCACAAAAACGTTGTTCTGAAATACAAAAATGTTTTTTTAAGTTTGAAAAACTAAAGAATAAATAATAGGAAAATCCTATACCACGAGATTTTTGAAAAAAATATAAGCTAAGTGTAGCATGGAGGTCTTTGCGGATTCCTGCTTTTTATGAGCAGGAAACGAAAAAAAACTAGTATCGCAAGATAAGTATTTTATGAATTTTCTCATGTTTATCCGATTTTACTGTCGAATTAAAGAAACAACGCCTCCTGAAACTGAGGTCAGTCGCTCTAACATTGAAAGTGATATGAAATGCTGCAACCAGTTTGAAACTATTGAATTAAATACATTTTATTTTTTTCTGAAAACAGAATACTTTTACTACATAGTTGAATTGTTGACTGTTTGTTAATTCTGCCACTATTAGGCTTAGTTTGTGAAGCGTAGCTAGAAAGGCTATTTAGAGAAAAAATAGAAAATACTGAGAAATGAGAAAATATTACACCACAAGATTTTTGAAAAAGATAAGCTAAGTGTAGCACGGAGGTCTTTGAGGATTACTGCTTTTTATGATATAATTATAGGGAGAAGAAACAAATAAAACTAGTGTTGCAAGATAAGTATTTTACGAATTTTCTCATGTTTATCCGATTTCACTGTCGAATGGAAGAAACGATGCTGCTTGAAACTGAGGTCAGCCGCTTTAACATTGAAAGTGATACGAAATGCTGCAACCAGTTTGAAACTATTGAATTAATACATTTTTTTCTTTACGAAAACAGAACACATTTACTACACAGTTTAATTGTTGACTGTTTCCTAATTCGGTCACTATTAGGCTTACTTTGTGAAGCTTAGCTAGAATAATAATAAGATAAGTAATTTCTTTTCTAGTTTTTTTAAGAAGATAAGTATTTTAAGAATTTTCTCATGTTTATCAGATTTCACTGTCGAGTGGAAGAAACGATGCTGCCTGAAACTGAGGTCAGCCGCTCTAACATTGAAAGTGAAATGAAATGCTGCAACCAGTATGAAACTATTGAAATAAATACATTGTATTTTATTTTATGAAAACAGAACACTTTTACTACATAGTTTAATTGTTGCCTGTTTGTTAATTCGGACACTATTAGGCTTAATTTGTGAAGTGTAGCTGGAAAGGCTATTTACGCACAACCATGTGGAAATTAAATGGACGCCACTTTAGGTGGAAGGGTAAGCTGTAAGTGTGGATTCGTGAGTTTTTCGAAACAACTACAGTGGATGGCAGCTACACAGAATTTACCGAAAAAGTCCACCCACTGAAATCCAATGCTAAAATAAAAAAGATTATGTAGTTTTAAATTAAATTTAATTATGAAACCCGGTTCACATTTACTCCAGATTACAAACACAGTATTACTAGCATTAATATGTCAAAGAAGAAATTCTGTTAACCTTGTACCTTCATATAATTTATATATTCGCTGTTAATTTACAACAGGGAATATGCCTATACTTTTATTCAAGATTCCACACGCAGACTCTTACTAGTATTAATATGTCAGTGCAGAAATTTTATTAGCCTGCTACCTTATTGTATTTATAAATTTCTTGCTAATTGTGGGAAGCAAACGAATTTGTCCCCGAAAAGGGGAATGGGATTGACAAGCTGTCGTTTCCACCTACGCAGTTGAATTTGTCTCGGTGCCGATCTCCATCATGATAGCTCTGGGGATACGCTAAAGTAGATAGAGAAAGCGTTACAAGGATTGCATAGCCTCTCAGAGTCCGGGATCGAAGCCGTCTGGTTACGTCACCAACAACTGATCAGGGCCTAGGGAGTGAAACTAGTTAGTAGTAAGAAACTTGTAACAACCATGACCACACATCATGGTTTATTCAGGGAAGTTTTGTGGCGACATCGTCACGTTAGAGTAAAAATTCTGGAAAAATCTAAGCCCCAGAAGACAATCTCCTTTACATGGTTGCGGGTTCTACTCTGTCAATCAGGGTTGCTGATACTACGTTAGTCACAGCATGGAAAACAATCAGCAGTAGAATTTCGGGGCCAAACATAGCGGAAATTCTGCTGATGGATATTTTGTTTTGAAACGTTCGACAGAAAAAAGCTTAATAATAGCTTAACAGAGAGTACAACGTTATTACGCTAACCATTGTCAGCCCGCACGGACACATGCGTTTGTTCTTTACTATGAATTAATCGCTTAATACTTTGGCATATTCACACATGACGCAACAACAGTGAAAACAGTGAACAGTGTGAAGGGGTGCAACCTCATTACAAACCTGTGACGTCACATAATGATTCCCGTCACAAACCACACGTGAGGTTGTGTCAATTCACAGGTTTACACATTACAAATGTTGCCCCTTTTAAATTTGTGATATCCACGTAAAACACAATACCACGGAAGTTTACCATCTACCTTATGGCGGATATTTATCCTCAATATTTTACAGATATGGGTCACTATTGACGAATGCCCCACATTAGTAGAGTGTGGTTTCGACCAACAGCCTTTGTACACAAAAGGCTGGGGAACACAATAATCTCTAAGTAAAGGTAATGGGGTTAACTGGTTTGCCGCCTTAGTCAAACAATGTTAATAAAACGAGTGTTGTTAGTTAATTGAACACACTTATGAGCTACTGGGAGGTGTTATGGTATGTTACCAACCAGACCCAAAGTTGACATGAAACATCACATACATTTAGAAGAAACGTGTTTGGTTAACATATCGGGCACGAGGTCCTCCGTAGGTTTATATTCCAAGAGGATGTCGCCTAATGCCACGTAGTCCCGGAGGAACCACAATTTCCTCACGTAATGTTTGGATCTAGCTGAAAGGTCTAAATTCTTAACCAAGCTAATAAGTGATTGGCTATCAGTCAAAATAGGGACTGGTTTTGACAGTTATGTATACCTAACTCCTGACATATGTCTATAGCCCAAACAATTTCTCGTGCGCACCCCGTCACTGCCATCATTTCTGACTCCATACTGCTCAGACAGGCCATGGTCTGTTTCTGGGCTTTCCAGAAAATGGTGCTGCCGAGCAAATGGACCAAGTACCCTGAGAAACCTTTCCCATCACACGTAGTCCACCCAATGATGCGTCACTCATGCCAACCAAGGCTGTGTTTTTGTTCCATGGGAATACTAATCTCCAGAGCTTTGTGGAGCTTCGTGGTTTTTAAATAGCACCCGTAGTGTGGCGTCCATATGGGAGGAGTTGGGGGAATAGTTGAACCGTGACAAAGTGCAGACGGAAAAGGCTTTATCGGGTCTACTACCCTGTGCAATGCACTGAAGTGATCCAATAAGGGACTGATACTAACTTAAGTCTGCAGGGGGCGAATCATTACAGTCGTCTATCTTTTGGGAAAGTAGGCCAGGTGTTTTGACTGGTTTCGCCTCTGTCAGACCGTAACTAGTAACCAACTTGTCGAGATATTTTATTTGGGACATTGAGATTCCTAACTCGGTAGTTTTGACCAAATAACCTAAGTATAAGCTATGGGAGGTCTCCACTACAGTAAAACATTGGTTACTTGCCTGTATTATGCGCACAGCAAGCGGTTCTTCAGCGATAGTCATGAAATCGTCAACGTGTGCCGTGAGGGCGAAGAACATCCCATCTCCGTAAGTGTAGAATACACAACAATCACTAACAAGCGTTTAAGGCCTACTCGGAGGAGGGTATCCCGCATACATAAATACCAACATCTTCCAGAAGAAGGTAGTCCATAGAGGGCTTTAACTAACCTACATACGACATCTCCAGGTGGTTTGGGGCATTCCTGGCGGCAAAGTTGTAGCTTTCCGTGTCCAGTCTACTATTTAAGTAGGCACTGGCTACATCGTAGCTTTTTACCGTGTAGTTACGAGAAGCAATTAAAGAGAGCAACAATTTTAGGGATTGTGACTTGACAACAGGGCTCGAGTTCTCAAAAAAGTCAATTCCCGGACTTTGATTTGAGCCACACGCAACCAGTCTAGCTTTATATTTATGCAGGCTACCATCTGCATTATATGTTTTGGTATATACCCATTTGGACCATATTACTTTCTTACCTGTAGGCCTAGGGAAAAATTTCCATACCGTTAGTGTATCTAGCATTGTGAGTTCCTTCCCCATGGCCTCTTTCCACTTATTGGCGTCGGGCTGATTTACTGGATTTACAGCTTCTCTAAAACTATTCGGTGGAGGGCTATGGATGCACTCGCTAATTCCCGCTACAGTGTCCCAAGTAGTAAGCTTATCGTGCACCCAGTCTCCCTGAGACATTTCTCCTTCTTTTATAATACCCTCAGCCTCGGAATCATTAGGTTTGCTTAAACAAGAATTAAAATCCTGATCCATCTGGAAAAGGCTGGCAAGTTCAGGTAGAAATAATACAAGCTTATAGGGAAAATGCTTTTTCCTGACGTACATCTCTTTGGATTGGATATTGCAGTGGTAGCCGCCTTTCAAAATTGAGCTCATAGCAATTAAATTCAATGTTGCGTCGGGGACGTACAGGACATCGGAAAAAACTAGACTATTAATAGATTGTGTGCCATTGCTCCTATGTCCACAAATATTAACAGTCTCTAGTACATAGCCAGTGGCTGATTCACTGTGGGACGTTAATTGTACACTGACCTTCTTCAAGCTCAATAAATCTACCTGATTGTGTATATTATTTAAGACTGTGACAGGAGCTGTCCTTTGCAAACGGTACATATCTTTTGGGGGAAGCTAATGGATCCTTGTCAGTTAGTATGGAATCGTAGGCCTTTATAATACACATTATAGCAATGCACTACACAAATGCTATAAAAAAACATTGGGTGCCAAGCAAAATACGGTATCGCACCTAGACTAAATTTTTTAGGTTAGCCTACTTTATTGTGCTGTTAACAAAAAAAA
>JAHWFP010217623.1:0-30380 GCA_023313725.1 Lithobius niger | reverse complement strand
CCCCTCGTCGGTGAGGTCTTTATTAAAGTTTGTGATCAGCTAACAGACGCTGAAATGCAGGATTACGAGATAGTCAAAAATAAACTGCTTGCCCGTTTTGTACAGACTAAAGAGTCTTTGCAAACTCAATTTCGTTCCTTCGAAAAAGGAGTAGAAATGCAATTCCAGGATTATGCATTTGAGTTAGAAACTCTTTTCACTCGTTGGTTAGCTTTAGCTAAGGTTAACCGGGACTATGACAAACTTGTCAATTTAATGCTTTTAGAGCAATTTTATAAATCTTGCCCTCCCCAACTTAGAAAGTGGATCCCTGATCAAATTAAGTTCGGGACGTTGGCTGAAGCAGCCCAGTTGTGTGATGAGTTCACAACCTGCAATAAACAGATTGCTAACGAAACTGCCACTCGTGCAGCCAAAACACAGCCCATAGCTGCACCGTCGAACCAAGATTCTAAACCTACTGGTCAACAGCGTGGTCACAACCGTAACCACAACACGACAGCTAATCCGGCCCGATCTGTCAGTGTGAAAGCAGATAACCCTGGAGGGGACCCTGCCATAAACATTAGCGCTAGTGAAAAAACTAACCCTAATCAAGATCGAGTTAGGCACTGTTACGTGTGCAATTCTCCCCAACATTTTCGTAGGGAATGCCCCGAGCTTAACTCGAAACCCCAGCAAGTTAACGCATGTTTTCCAGTCGGGAAAGATGCTAGTAAAATTCTTAAGGCTAGTACGTTGTCCGGTAGTATAGGGAAAAATAAAATTAATATTTTATGCGACTCCGGAAGCACAGTTTCGCTAGTTAGCTCTAAGCTCGCAAGAGGTTGGCCACGTTTAAAACGTACAATTAAATGTCAAACAGCCTTGTGTAAGCAAGTGTTTACCTTAGATCAAGTAAATCTAAACCTAAAGTTAGATGATGGCACCGTGTTAAAAACAGTAGCGTGCATTACACCGGTCAACAATTCGTTCTACGATGTCGTTTTGGGCGTGACAGGATTAGATTCATTAAACCTACAGCGCAGACCAGAAATCGCCACGCCCCGTGATTTTTCTCCCTTGTCAGCCGAGGTGGCTACGCCCCCCCGTCAGACACAGCCCACGTCAATCAAAGAAACGTAAGAACCGCCGTAGACAAACCAGCCCCGCGAGATTGGTCAAGCCCCAAACCCCCACAGTGCTTTCACCAATCGTCGTTAAGTCCTCAAGCGCAGACGAAAAGGGTCTGCTGAAGACTTCGGAAGTCAACCCTCTTTACGAGATAATGAGACCCAAGTCCCCTCCCTTGAACAAAGGATGGACTGTCGCCATCTTTGTTGGTGTAAACAATCAACGGAAAATACGTTGAACCTGCCTCCTAAAGGCAGAATAAAACGGAGTTTGTCAGCTAGTGATATAAACAAAAGTTTAGTCATATCAGAAAAACCCAGAATTAGCGAGTTTAGCTTTGACGAATGGCTTAGGTTACGTGAGTTAACTTCCCCCAATCTTAAGTTGGAGACAAGTAATTTAAAGGTCGGCATTAAAAGTGTTCCCCCTATATGCTTTGATTTTTTCCCAGAGTTTGGTAAAGTAAAGTTGCCTGAATTTTAATGTAATTTAAAGTCAGTGTGTTAAGCATGTAATAAACTTAAACATAGTTTTCCCAGTCCTTTTTTTGGTTAAAAGTAGGGCCGATGTTTTAGTGTGAATTCTATGTCAGTCTAGGGTGGAAATAAATGCATTTATTATGGCTCTAGCACTGAACTGGTGTTTCCAATAAAACGGAGGTTTAATACCTAACCTAAAGTAGTTTTTTTTCTTGTTGCAAGTAAACCAGAAATCTAACAAAGTAAATTTCCCGTGCATGTTTTCTTTAAACAATGTGTAGTTTGTAGCTACAACCGTGGCTCCATCTAGGAGCAACAAAACCTAAAAATAGTGTATTTGTTGAAATTTTAATTTTAAAACTTCAGAATCTACTGGACAAACCTGGAAAGCATCTAGTGATTGTTGCTGTATCAAGGCAGCATTTTCGTTAAACATTTAATTGTTAAACGTTTCGTTTCAGTACAAATTGACTGAAAATTATTTTTACCTGCATTTTTAATTTTGTAAATTTGGTCCGTTGAGAGCTCATCCTTAAGTAACTCTCAGTTAATTCCCGTTTTGGCCTTCACACCAAAATTTTAAGTGCCTATGCTTTACTCTTTTTGTCACTATTAACGTCTCCCTCTGTGGGAGAATATTGACAAAGATTGTAACGACACTAATTAAATATTCATTAGGAATATTCTACGAGAGCTGCAATCTGTCCCCGGTTGGCTCTTCTTTAAGTTTTATACGAAATGGTTTTCTTTATAAGAAAAACTATCTGTCTTACCTCTGAGGGCAAAAGGTCAACTCTGTCGTTAAAAGGTTGTTAGTTTTTATCCACAAAACTTCCCAGTGTTGTATTGTTATATTTAAGTTATGGGTCTTATCTCAAAATCCTTCAGTGTCAAATTGCATATGTAAACAAGTTGTTTGGTAACCTCAAACCATCCCAGTGGGAGTAGTTTAACAGTAAATAGAGCCGGTCATTTTATGCGTACCCATAGTATTCGATTCTCCGATCCCTATCGCAGCGGCTAGGTTAATTGAAATGCGGCGGAGGGTTAATTTCGCACTCATCCCAGATAAAAAAAATGACTAGACTTGAGCAGAGGCAGAATCCGTACGGGACATATTACCAGAGCAGTAGATGGCCTCATTTATTTGTTATAACGAAACAACAAACTTAAACTTTGTACTTTTACTTTAAAACTAGTGTGTTTCTAGATAAATGTCTTTTTGCCCCATTTTCAAATACTTGTACGATATTCCTGCACAAAGCAGCGCGGACAGTATTTAGTTAATGGCTGCAAAAACAGTGTTTTTAAATTGTAACTTTTATTTTACTTAGAGTTTTCTGAGCCACAAAAACATTGGTCCCCCAAAAATACAAAACGGCAAAGTTAACATTTATGTAAACAGTGTATTTTATTTCACGTCAATTTTGCTTAAATTATGGCGGTCTTGTGTTCATTGCATATCTTGTGTGCACTAACCCTTTATTGTAGCTTTTTTTCCGAGTTATCAGGAACCCCAAATAAAATCCTGCGTTTGGGGGCGTGTAAACGAGCGCCACTGAAAAACGCCTGTTTTTCAAAAATTTGAAATTTTTTTTCTGAGACACCAAATGCCTCGCCGAGGCACATTTCGCCGTTTCTTCCATAATGAACCAAATCGACTCAAACTTTCTACATACCTAGCCTGTCCAAATACAAGTCACTTGGGGAAGCCCAAATCCGGACTTTCCACCATTAAGAACCTTTAAACGACGTTTGAAGTTCATCTCAAAGCCACTACAGCATACCTTCAACGTGGCCGCCATTGTAAAAACTCTGTATTTTTGTATTCGTATTTTATTCCTTTTCTTTTAGGGCAAAAAGCCCGAACATACTAGCTTAGTGTATTGTACGAGGATTTATGTACAGACAACCATATTGAAGTGTGATATTTTTTATTGTGTTTGTCGGCCGCAATCCTTATGAAAAATTTCCACAACGCTGGAATTTAACTTTAAAATTTTAAACGTTAAACGTTCTCTGTAACTTAATGCGTTATAGCATTCAACTAGCTAGTTTATTTAACCGCATTTATACTTTATTTATATTCTTTTACCCCCAGAAACGCTACCATATGTCCAAACGTATTACGACCTGGCATTCTACCGGACACGAATTTTTCAGTGTATATGTTTATTTTAGTTCTCCGACCTGACTGAGACCTACCGAAATCTGTAAATATCTTGATCTACTATTAAACACTAAAAGAAATCTTAAAAAGATCTGTTCAACCCAATTCCTTAAGTCAAACTGTGCAAAAATTTCGCATCCTCCATTTTTGCCCCCCTCCCCAGCCAAAACTAGTTGTGGTGTTTAACACTGCAGTTTACCGTTAAAGCTTGTTTAATTTAATAGTAATGTTCTATGCATTACCCAAAGCCAAGTAATAAGCTTTAACAAGAGCCAAATCACGTTGCAATCATGTAAATATGGAATCCGTAGCCAATAATTCATAATAAAGGCCTATTTCCGAAAGTTCAATTGAGTAAAACTCAAAACAGGCCAGTCTTTTCCATCCCTACTCCTTCAAACGGCTCTGCACCCAGTTCTTTGTTCATCCGACTTCTCCTCCCACTTTCCATTGTTCTCGAGGCCCTCGGCCAATCAGACCCCCGCAGCTATCCTCGACGTCCGCGCTTGCCCCCCTCTCCAGCATAAAACCCCAGCCCCAGAATGCATAGTTAGCACAGCTCACAGATCTCAAGCTAGAGACCGGTCACGCCAGTCGGGAGTGGAGACGCCATGACCGGGGAATGCCATGCCGGGCACGATGGTAGTGGTTCGTATGTTATAGTTTAGCTTTTGTAAGTTCAGTTTAGGACCCCCATATTCTAAATTTTAGTTTAAAACTTAACTTAACTCTCTAGCTAGGGAAAATTATGGTGGAGACACCTGTAGCGGCATCTTAGGTTTCCTCTCCCCATAACGTCAGAGTGGTCTTCTTTATAAAAACCAACTTTTCCAGTTTAATTTAAATGGATTTTTAAACTTAAACTACTTGACGGTTTGATCTTTGTGGAAGTCAAATTGAAACAGACTGATGCCTAAGTGTAAAATTGCCGGGCTTTTTATAACTTAGAATAGTTCTCGAGGGAACTAAGGGAGGTTGATCTTTTTGTACTTGGAAAACTTAGAAACATAACTGTGGACGGTTGATCATGTAGAAACATACTGTCAGACTTTTATCAGTTGCGGCTGTTAAGTTTTGTGGGTGTCTCCGGGAGCACCTAATATTGCTTTTTCTATTGTGAAAATTTAAACTTTTATTCAAACCAAGTGTGTTTGTCTGATTTTGTGAAATACGAAGTGTATATTCAAACTTGTTGCCTATTTAATTAATTGGTATTCAAAAGCTTTCAGAAGCACACCTTAATGTAAAGTGTACTTTCATTCTCTGTCGCAAAAATAAAACCAGGAGTTTTAAGCTTCAGTCGTTTGCTAGAATTGATTAATTGTATTTTAATGTAAAATTAAATATGTAGCCCATCTTTAGATTTTAGCTAGTTAAACAGTTAAATCCACCGTTGGTGGCAGCGATACCGACAGTTTAAGGTTAGGCCCCTTTAATTAGGACCGGCGCTTCATTCCCCATGCTGGGACAACGTCCATGCTGTGTTGAATAACGTAAAAAGTCGTCATTAACACCGATTAACCTCAACCTGAAACTCCACGTACACCAGGGAAACCGGGGGCGTTACAAGCACCTAAGCCGTCGTAGCGTCCGCCGTTACAACTGGTGGCAGCGGAACAGGTGCTGTTCCCGTCAAGCGTTTTCCCCCCTGCCATGCTACATGCCTAGAAGGATGCAAGCCACTTCCAACTAGATGTCTGTGGTCCAGCCAAACATGGCCACGAAGCAGATGCCTGTGACTAAGTTACAAAAAGTCACGAAGCAGAAGTCGTACTAAAGTCAAAAATAGTACAACCCCCGCCGCAGCTCCAACAACTGCCGGCGCCAGGAAGCAACAGCTGCCGCTTCCAGTAGACGTCCTTCTGCCGAGAACCGTCTCAACCCCAACCGATGCTGTAGGAGAAGAGGCCTGCAAGGAAACCTACGCTCCGTGCAGCCAAGCCGTGGATTTTGCGTGCAATGCCTTAGTCCCGTGGATTTGACCGCCCGCCAGTGACGATCGACTCCCGTGAATCAGTGCCGAACTTCCCGTACTACGGTGGAACGGAAGGACCGACTGACCGTACAGCGATTGTACAATTGGGTAAGTGTACATGAGATATGCTTAGAGGGCGCCAAGCCGAGTGTTGTAGTTGATAGCATTTATACAATTTAGCTATTCATATACCAGAGTGCTGGGGGTCTTGGAAGTGTATTTTTATGTGCAATCTTACTGGATTTGGGAGAGAAGTTTTTTTATTAATTCGCTCTACTCAAAAGTAACGTTAAATTTTAAGCGCTGCTTTTAATTTTTGTTTCATTTATAAAAGCTTTATTTTGAAACACCGTTAACCGTTAAGACTCAAAAATGTCGGAAATGGAAGAATTTGACGAAATCATTCGTGATATCACAAACAAGGACTTAAAGAAGGCTTGTTTAAACCTAGGCTTCACCGTAAGTGAATCCCGGGCCGAATCGCAGAAAATATTACGATCAGCCCTTGTAGACGGTAAATTAGACTTAACCGAACTTTCCGATGCACTACCTAACGCTATTGAAAGGAGAGAAGCCGCTATTTTTGCAAAAAAAGAATTAGCCGCTACAGAAAATGAACTGTTTTTAAAAGCAGAAGAATTAAAGTTAAGAGCACTCGAAATTGCGGACGCAGACAAGCGCCGTGCTCATGAACTAGCTTTAAGGGACCAAGATGCCCAAATTAAAGATCGTGCCAGTGCTATGAGTTAGCTAAACTGGACAAGCAGCTAGAACTAGCTAAGCTAAATGCTGCTACAATAAATCTTAACCCAGCTCCTGGTGGAGCCAATGGTGCTCCCCCACCTCCCCCAAATCCAGTTGCAAAACATGGTAAAGTGGCCGACATAGTTCGATTGGTAAATAGGTGGACGCCCAATACTGACATTAACAGTTTTCTTAAGATTTTCGAACGAACTTTAACTAGTGAAAAGATTCCTAAAGACCAATGGGTCACGGCGTTACACCCCCTCGTCGGTGAGGTCTTTATTAAAGTTTGTGATCAGCTAACAGACGCTGAAATGCAGGATTACGAGATAGTCAAAAATAAACTGCTTGCCCGTTTTGTACAGACTAAAGAGTCTTTGCAAACTCAATTTCGTTCCTTCGAAAAAGGAGTAGAAATGCAATTCCAGGATTATGCATTTGAGTTAGAAACTCTTTTCACTCGTTGGTTAGCTTTGACAAACTTGTCAATTTAATGCTTTTAGAGCAATTTTATAAATCTTGCCCTACCCAACTCAGAAAGTGGATCCCTGATCAAATTAAGTTAGGGACGTTGGCTGAAGCAGCCCAGTTGTGTGATGAGTTCACAACCTGCAATAAACAGATTGCTAACCAAACTGCCACTCGTGCAGCCAAAACACAGCCCATAGCTGCACCGTCGAACCAAGGTTCTAAACCTACTGGTCAACAGCGTGGTCACAACCGTGACCACAACACGACAGCTAATCCGGCCCGATCTGTCAGTGTGAAAGCAGATAACCCTGGAGGGAACCCTGCCATAAACATTAGCGCTAGTGAAAAAACTAACCCTAATCAAGATCGAGTTAGGCGCTGTTACGTGTGCAATTCTCCCCAACATTTTCGTAGGGAATGCCCCGAGCTTAACTCGAAACCCCAGCAAGTTAACGCATGTTTTCCAGTCGGGAAAGATGCTAGTAAAATTCTTAAGGCTAGTACGTTGTCCGGTAGCATAGGGAAAAATAAAATTAATATTTTATGCGACTCCGGAAGCACAGTTTCGCTAGTTAGCTCTAGGCTCGCAAGAGGTTGGCCACGTTTAAAACGTACAATTAAATGTCAAACAGCCTTGTGTAAGCAAGTGTTTACCTTAGATCAAGTAAATCTAAACCTAAAGTTAGATGATGGCACCGTGTTAAAAACAGTAGCGTGCATTACACCGGTCAACAATTCGTTCTACGATGTCGTTTTGGGCGTGACAGGATTAGATTCATTAAACCTACAGCGCAGACCAGAAATCGCCACGCCCCGTGATTTTTCTCCCTTGCCAGCCGAGGTGGCTACGCCCCCTCGTCAGACTCGGCCCACGTCAATCAAAGAAACGTAAGAACCGCCGTAGACAAACCAGCCCCGCGGGATTAGTCAAGCCCCAAACCCCCACAGTGCTTTCACCAATCGTCGTTAAGTCCTCAAGCGCAGACGAAAAGGGTCTGCTGAAGACTTCGGAAGTCAACCCATTACGAGATAATGAGACCCAAGTCCCCTCCCTTGACCAAAGGATGGACTGTCGCCATCTTTGTTGGTGTAAACAATCAACGGAAAATACGTTGAACCTGCCTCCTAAAGGCAGAATAAAACGGAGTTTGTCAGCTAGTGATATAAACAAAAGTTTAGTCATATCAGAAAAACCCAGAATTAGCGAGTTTAGCTTTGACGAATGGCTTAGGTTACGTGAGTTAACTTCCCCCAATCTTAAGTTGGAGACAAGTAATTTATAGGTCGGCATTAAAAGTGTTCCCCCTATATGCTTTGATTTTTTTCCCAGAGTTTGGTAAAGTAAAGTTGCCTGAATTTTAATGGAATTTAAAGTCAGTGTGTTAAGCATGTAATAAACTTAAACATAGTTTTCCCAGTCCTTTTTTTGGTTTGTTTTAGTGTGAATTCTATGTCAGTCTAGGGTGGAAATAAATGCATTTATTATGGCTCTAGCACTGAATTGGTGTTTCCAATAAAACGGAGGTTTAATACCTAACCTAAAGTAGTTTTTTTTCTTGTTGCAAGTAAACCAGAAATCTAACAAAGTAAATTTCCCGTGCATGTTTTCTTTAAACAATGTGTAGTTTGTAGCTACAACCGTGGCTCCATCTAGGAGCAACAAAACCTAAAAATAGTGTATTTGTTGAAATTTTAATTTTAAAACTTCAGAATCTACTGGACAAACCTGGAAAGCATCTAGTGATTGTTGCTGTATCAAGGCAGCATTTTCGTTAAACATTTAATTGTTAAACGTTTCGTTTCAGTACAAATTGACTGAAAACTATTTTTACCTGCATTTTTAATTTTGTAAATTTGGTCCGTTGAGAGCTCATCCTTAAGTAACTCTCAGTTAATTCCCGTTTTGGCCTTCACACCAAAATTTTAAGTGCCTATGCTTTACTCTTTTTGTCACTATTAACGTCTCCCTCTGTGGGAGAATATTGACAAAGATTGTAACGACACTAATTAAATATTCATTAGGAATATTCTACGAGAGCTGCAATCTGTCCCCGTTGGCTCTTCTTTAAGTTTTATACGAAATGGTTTTCTTTATAAGAAAAACTATCTGTCTTACCTCTGAGGGCAAAAGGTCAACTCTGTCGTTAAAAGGTTGTTAGTTTTTATCCACAAAACTTCCCAGTGTTGTATTGTTATATTTAAGTTATGGGTCTTATCTCAAAATCCTTCAGTGTCAAATTGCATATGTAAACAAGTTGTTTGGTAACCTCAAACCATCCCAGTTGGAGTAGTTTAACAGTAAATAGAGCCGGTCATTTTATGCGTACCCATAGTATTCGATTCTCCGATCCCTATCGCAGCGGCTAGGTTAATTGAAATGCGGCGGAGGGTTAATTTCGCACTCATCCCAGATAAAAAAAATGACTAGACTTGAGCAGAGGCAGAATCCGTACGGGACATATTACCAGAGCAGTAGATGGCCTCATTTATTTGTTATAACGAAACAACAAACTTAAACTTTGTACTTTTACTTTAAAACTAGTGTGTTTCTAGATAAATGTCTTTTTGCCCCATTTTCAAATACTTGTACGATATTCCTGCACAAAGCAGCGCGGACAGTATTTAGTTAATGGCTGCAAAAACAGTGTTTTTAAATTGTAACTTTTATTTTACTTAGAGTTTTCTGAGCCACAAAAACATTGGTCCCCCAAAAATACAAAACGGCAAAGTTAACATTTATGTAAACAGTGTATTTTATTTCACGTCAATTTTGCTTAAATTATGGCGGTCTTGTGTTCATTGCATATCTTGTGTGCACTAACCCTTTATTGTAGCTTTTTTTCCGAGTTATCAGGAACCCCGAATAAAATCCTGCGTTTGGGGGCGTGTAAACGAGCGCCACCGAAAAACGCCCGTTTTTCAAAAATTTGAAATTTTTTTTCTGAGACACCAAATGCCTCGCCGAGGCACATTTCGCCGTTTCTTCCATAATGAACCAAATCGACTCAAACTTTCTACATACCTAGCCTGTCCAAATACAAGTCACTTGGGGAAGCCCAAATCCGGACTTTCCACCATTAAGAACCTTTAAACGACGTTTGAAGTTCATCTCAAAGCCACTACAGCATACCTTCAACGTGGCCGCCATTGTACTGTATTTTTGTATTCGTATTTTATTCCTTTTCTTTTAGGGCAAAAAGCCCGAACATACTAGCTTAGTGTATTGTACGAGGATTTATGTACAGACAACCATATTGAAGTGTGATATTTTTTATTGTGTTTGTCGGCCGCAATCCTTATGAAAAATTTCCACAACGCTGGAATTTAACTTTAAAATTTTAAACGTTAAACGTTCTCTGTAACTTAATGCGTTATAGCATTCAACTAGCTAGTTTATTTAACCGCATTTATACTTTATTTATATTCTTTTACTCCCAGAAACGCTACCATACGTCCAAACGTATTACGACCTGGCATTCTACCGGACACGAATTTTTCAGTGTATATGTTTATTTTAGTTCTCCTCCGACCTGACTGAGACATACCGAAATCTGCAAATATCTTGATCTACTATTAAACACTAAAAGAAATCTTAAAAAGATCTGTTCAATCCAATTCCGAAAGTCAAACTGTGCAAAAATTTCGAATCCTCCATTTTTGCCCCCCTCCCCAGCCAAAACTAGTTGTGGTGTTTAACACTGCAGTTTACCGTTAAAGCTTGTTTAATTTAATAGTAATGTTCTATGCCTTACCCAAGTAATAAGCTTTAACAAGAGCCAAATCACGTTGCAATCATGTAAATATGGAATCCGTAGCCAATAATTCAAAATAAAGGCCTATTTCCGAAAGTTCAATTGAGTAAAACTCAAAACAGGCCTGTCTTTTCCATCCCTACTCCTTCAAACAGCTCTGCACCCAGTTCCTTTGTTCATCCGACTTCTCCTCCCACTTTCCATTGTTCTCGAGGCCCTCAGCCAATCAGACCCCGCAGCTATCCTCGACGTCCGCGCTTGCCCCCCTCTCCAGCATAAAACCCCAGCCCCAGAATGCATAGAGACGCATGTCCGGGGAATGCCATGCCGGGCACGATGGTAGTGGTTCGTATGTTATAGTTTAGCTTTTGAAAGTTCAGTTTAGGACCCCCATATTCTAAATTTTAGTTTAAAACTTAACTTAACTCTCTAGCTAGGGAAAATTATGGTGGAGATGCCTGTAGCGGCATCTTAGGTATCCCATTGCTTTCCTGGACTATTTGTGGCATAAGGAATCGCCTCTTCTTCTTCTGTGCAGACCAACAGAAGAGATGACTGCAATGCATGCGTGTTTTGCTTGAAATCTCCACTCTCATTCACCGACGTAAACAATAGGAGACGGCCCACGAAGCGTCGTAAGTAATTTACACGTACAAATTGTTCTCTCTTCCCGGCTACATAAATGCTGAATCGCAAAATTGACAATGGAAGTGTCTTCTAACACTCAATGTGGCCCCACACTGTGTCGATCCAACTACCTCTACCTCCCTCATGTTGCTGACATTCACAGTTTTCTGCCATCGCAGCCAAGTGCTTTTGCTAACGTATTCGCCATGCCTGGGCAATCGTCCATAGTGAAGCCAAATTCTCCCAATTGCAAAGTCCAATGCGCCACCATTGCGTCGTGCGGCTCCATGGTCGACATTGACTCAAGCGCTGAAATGTCCGAGAACACCTGGAAGTTTTGCCCAGTGAAGTAATATTGGAAGCTTCGTGACGCCAAACACAACAGTCAAAAGTTCTCCCCAAACTGCGACATAGGTACGTCCACCGTCCTTCAAATTTAAAGCATGACCGACATAATATTCATTCACCATCGCTTTTTACTCTCAACACAGCACTGAATGTACATAACGACACATTCGCCATAAGCTCACTGACAAATACGTATGCAAGACCGGATAGGATTTAAAGAGATTCTTTAACCTTTGAAAAGATCCGTCGTACTGTTCCCATCATACAAATTGTCCCTATCATTAAATTAAAAATTGGCGCGCCGTTTGTTTTGTCTCCTAGTGTAATGCCCCCTGTTTTTCACATTTTCATAGCTGGCAAACACGACTCACTTAACTCAATAACACCAAATTTAATCCTCGACAATGTCTGTGTCTTACCCTGTCTAGTTTGCGCTAAAAGTACACCCTACTTTCCCTTTGCCGTAATGGCACCGAACCTCTATACCGCGCTAAAATAAACTGCTACCAATGACTGGCACAACCGCTACCTCCCAACTAAGTTTTGCCTTCTTTTTTTTTTAACCCCCGTCTTTTTACAGTTACTCCGTGCTTCCTTGCAAATAGTCAGATTTCCTAGCATTTAAAATAAAGAAAAACGACGCCACTTAAACTCCCGAAGCAAGCCGACAGTACACGCATCTCCTTTCCGTCCCTTCCTTCTTTTTATTTTTTTCGCCTCTTTTTTTTTATCCCTCCTAGAATCTAGTGTTCGTACTAACAAAAAAAATCGCGCAACCTAAGAATAAAAGTAAACGATCCCCATCCATCGTTACGCGCAGCTCAAGTTTACAGAATCAAAACCGAACCGTTTCCTAAGAATAATTAAACTATATAATTACTAATTAGGCACGGCACCATTGTAATAAAAAAGCTCCACCCCGTATCATTTGTAATAAAAAGATTTGGGGACTTCTCTGTTACTTACATGATGTATAGTAGTACCCTTGCGTTTGTTTGTGTGTCCACAATAACCTCCCTTTATAGTTAGTATTAAAATAATACTAATTTATTTTGTATCAAAACAATAAGGAACTATATACAGCAATTCAAAACTAAATATAATTTGTATAAAGGAACAGAATCGTCGTTCATTTCTCAAAGCCAAGAACCAAACTTAAACCTATACAAGTACTTACATACTAACCCATCTTGCTTAGATGCGTTCACAACAAAAGCCAGTGTCGGAGTGTGGTTCTCGACTCAAAATCCTGGGTACTTCAATTTTACCCCCGATCATTTTTCCATACCATTTTAGGTTGTGGCATGTATAGTTTCTGTACAGACGTCACAGTTACTACTTTGGTTTTCCATTCTACCATTGGCTTTCCAATTCGAGGAGTAGGTTGCCTCTTACAAATTTGGAGATCATCATCGCACCCCGGAAGCAACCCACCTCTCTGAATTAGAAACCTCAAGTTCTATTCTTGAAACTAACTCTCTTCTTTTGTTGAGCTTCTAAAAGCAGTTAGCCAAATTAACAATTTACTAAATTATGGAATATTCATCTTAAAAAGGACGGGAAAAAAAAATTGTTCGGTTCTCGGGCGCGAGCGGGTCCCCAAAAATCATGCGGGTCAAAGGCTTTTTATTTCATTCGTCTTACGTCGTTACCCGTGGAGTGAGGCACTAACGAAATATTTATTCTTGCGAAAACTATTGGACACAATTATTTCAAACTTATTACACGCACGCAACAGATATTCATTAAAATGCACAGAAAAAATCGGACAAATGGTTTTAATAGTGTCGGAGTTTTTTTGTTTTTTTTTAATTACGGGCAGTAGCCAAATGAAATCGAAAATCTCCGTGTTGACAAAACGTGTCCGAAAGTCGGCGTTAGGCTAAAAATCGTTGTTCGAACTTGTTCCCACCTTATAAGCAATAGTGTGAAGGTTTATACGCTCCATTTCCATTTTAGTTTTGCATCGTGGCTGCTGATTTAATTTTTTAATGCTGTGAAACATCATCTTTCTTGTGATTTGTAATGACGAACTAAAACACAAGTCCTCTCAAGCGCTCACGTGAAATCCGAAGCGATCGGCGGCATCCATGTTGAAATCGCGCATCAGCCAATGAGATCACGCAAATCGGTCACGTGGTACCAACCAGCCAATAACGGAACGCGATTTTAAAATGCTTTGGAAAGTTAGCTTGAAATGGCCAGAAACAGCCTACTACAATTCGCCTGATTGGCCAATGCCAAACGGCCTTCGAGAAAATAAGTTGAGAGGCCTAGATTGAAGGGAATTCCAGCTTTCCAGCTACTACAAGATGGCAGCGCCCAGTCAAATGCTTCGACCGCTACCGCTGATCAAAAATGACCAATTTTATGCTTTTTGACTTAAGAAAAAAGAATGAGAAACACATTTTTGCAGTTTTTAGTGAGTCTACACTCAACTAAAGTGCTTTTAATAAAATTGTAGATATTGGTAACAACGGTTCTTTTTTTACAGAAATCGATGCACAACATGTCAGGAATTTCAGCGTTTCGCATTTCGATATTTTGACGGAAAATTGCGTTTTTCGACCCATAGTTTACCTTCAAAGCTTCGACGTATATATACATCATTACTGTGTTTGGCATTATTTTTTTGGACGTATATATACGTTCATACTGCTTAAAAGTTAAAGAAAAATGTTGAGCATTTTCATAGCATTTTGAAAATAAATAATAAAATAAAAAGCCGGGTGGCCTGGTCCTTTTTCGACTTTCGAAATGCCCGAGGACCAAACTTATTTTTTTTCCCGGCCTAAGTAGTTACAAATTTATAGATTACAAAAACTGGCAGTGGGCACCATCTTGAAGGGTGCCACTGGGTTACGAGCTGGCACCCCTGGAGTCGCAGACTCCTTGAATGCAAATGTTAAGTTTTAAGATATTATTTATTTTTGTTAAGAAAGTAAAATTTAGTTTTAAAAATTATGAAAGGGCATAAAGAGCCTTAAAAAAGGGGGCTGAGCCAAAGGGGGAGCAGGGGGGCACAGAAAGTTCTGTGGTGGGGAGAAAATTTGTCTGCAAAGCCAAGGTCAGACGAGTGTGAAGTACCTGGTGTAAATTGTGGATTTGCCAGGATTGTCATTGGGGTTTCAAGTCAAGAGGGACGTCAATCATGTTGGTTGTGGTGTTCCTGTTGGTGATGGTGGTAAGGTTCCAGGAATGTCATCCGGATCGGCTGGCCAGAGTTGAGGGAACTGTACGTCATGAAGCAGCCTGAATGTGACAATGCGACAATGCGTTGTTGGGTCTTGTGGTCAGGAAGGTTGTGTTGTACAGGAGGACTTCGAATTTCTTTCATTCTTAATGTGTTGGTCTGGCATAAAAACAAAGTGGGTTGCGCTGAGGAGCAGAGGGCTAGGTTCTTCCCGATGACTGTAACACAATATGTCGGGAGGGCCAGTGTCGTGATGTTGTTGAAGACTGGTTGTAACGATTTTAGTGGCGGATGGCGGCCCTTTCGTGAAAGGGTTGACCAGCCTTAGATGCTGTCACGTGATTTGACAGGTGAAAATGGGCTGACAAAAGGGGTGGAGTTCGGGAGAAAGAGTAGCTGTTACGGTGATGCAACAGCAGTGCCTTCCCTCCATGAATTGACTGGTTGTGGAGGAGTTGATTGTGAGGATGCGGCCGATGAGGATTCTCGGTGGTCCGGCGGGCCGGAGGCCTGTGGACTTTCTTTGTGGCCGTGGTGTTATGGGGAAAGGCATGGCAAACCATGACTGATGCTGGTGAGTTCAGGTCTTCCATTGTGCTGGGGCGTTGGGATGAAAAGATGGGAGTGGCTCCGAAAGGGGCTGGAACGAAAGAGCCATTGCCCCGTTGAGAATTGATTTAGTGATGAAAGAAGTTTCCTCGAATGATGAAGGTTGGTCGGGGAGTCAATGGGTGGGCAGGGGGGGGGGGGATTGAGGCTTAATGGCGCGTCGACAACTTGGTCATTAGCGCCAACCTCAGTCACAGTGCAGTGCTCCGGATTGCCACTGCACCACACATTACAGAGACGTTATTCAAACCGTCAGGCAGGTGAGACTGGTGTGGGACGTAAGAGTTTGAGTGGGCTCCAAAAGAGGCTGGAACGAATGAGCTGTTGCCCCATTGAGGAGACTTGACTTGGTAACGAAAGAAGTTTCCATGACCCGATGAAAGTTAGACAGGGAGTTGACAGATGAGCCGCTAATACTAGTGTAGAACGAAAGAGACGTAGCGGGCTCTGAATGAGGCTAGAAGGAAAGAGAGTTTTACCCAGTTGAGGAGACTTGTCTTGGTGACGAAAGAGGTTTTCTTGAACCGATGAAGGTTGGGCGAGAAGTTGAGGGACGGATCGCTGAAAATGGTGTCTGTTGAAGAAATCATAGAGGTGCCGATGAGAGTCGCCTAATGAACGGACGAATGGCACCTAGATCAAGGAAGTGGAGGAGGTGAGGAGATGCTTGGAGAAAAAAACCGAGCCACGTGGAGATGCGGGAAAAAAAGTGAACGCGTGATGGGCTGATGACAACGTAGGGAGGACCGGTAATTTGGCGACCGACGAAAGGGGTTTTCCGGAGAACGTAGCTGTTGATTTGAGAATGGCAGCGTTTGCGATGGATTTTCCCTGAGGGACGGTCCTGACATGTGGACTGAGGGGGTCGGCGAACGAGCCAAAAGAGGACTGGGCGACCATGGATCTCCTGTTGAAGAAATCAGCGTGAAGATGAAATGGGAGGTGTTGCAAATGTATTGGACTTTAGGATTTGAAGTTGTCTGGAAAGTTTGGCGACTAGGTGCATTTCGTGGAATTGGAAAAGGAGTCGAGACACTTCTTGTTGTTGACAAAAGGCAGGGAGCAAGGACACTTACGAAAAGGCTTGACTTGAAGATGTGGCTGTTCCCAGTCAAGGAAGTGGACATGTTGTGGGTTATGATGAAAGCCATGATATGTGTTGCTTGCAGTGGAAGTCACGAAAAGCTCTGTCCGAAAGTACATGAACTTGTCCATTGATAGAAATCTACAGGAGTCGTGAGTGGTGCTGGTGATGAGCTGCGCTGATGGCGAGAAAAACTGGAGGAAAGGCTTGTGTGCCTTGGAAGATAGAGGTGAAGGACAATGTGCTTGTTGCTGGTGGCGAAAAGGTCCTTTTGGCCAGATCTATGAGCTTGAGGGCTTGGTTCATCGGGAGAAGGTGAGCGCCGCAGCAGGTGCTGGCCGGATGAACGGGACGAAAGTTCTTGATGAGCTTCAGTCAAAGAAAGCGTTAAGTGCTGCGTAACGGTGGTCTTCGACTTGACTTGTCGCCGCAGTTTGAAGTTAGCTTCTTAGGCGAACGAGAGTTCAGCCTGTAGATTGTGAGGATCCGGGATGGAGTTCACGGCCTGGCCGTACGGGATAGGAGAAGTGTTGGACGATTTCACAGAGTGCTGATGGGAGCAGATGGAGGGACAGACGTAAGGCATGGTGATTAGAGATCAGGTGATCTCTGAAGAAGAAGCAAAGCCACGCAGGGACGCAGAAGTTGTGCGCATGAGATGATCTTGGGAAGAGGATAGCAAAGGCCCTCATGGTCCAGAAGCGGGACAAAAGGCCAATAACAACCACAGGGTGTCGTGAGAGCGGGATGAGGCATGGGTGTTTGGAGATCACAGCAATTGCTGGGGGGGGGGGGGGAGATTGAGGCTTAATGGCGCGTCGACAATTGCTGAGAGTCGGTCGATGTGTGAGCTTTTGCGTGGCTTTGTTGGGAGTTGCGCATTCGGCTGTTGCTGTTGTGAAAGCATCAGTGACGGGGAAGCATGGGTCTTGTGATGCGGCATAACGATCGTCAAAAGGTTTTGTGTAGGGAAGGCCCGAGTTCTTCACCCGGTTTGAGAGGATACCTTGACTCAAACTATCAAAAACCTGAGGGAAACTTCGTTTACGGCAACGAACAATTTTTTTTCTCGGCACCATTTGCCGTGAAAAATGCCAACTTCAAACTCCTGTAACTTCCAGAAAAATGGTCCGATCAGTCTCATCTAAAAAGCTCTTAATAGCCAAGAACTTTCTCTGCATTCCCCCGGAAACAGAACATCAAAATTCCATCTAGAAGTCAGTCTACAGCATTTTAAAATACGCACAAAACTGAAGCCGTAATCACCGTAGCGCACGAGACGCCATTTTTCGCCACTTATAAAAATTGTATTTACCTTTTATTTTTCGCTCAGGTATAAAGCCAAAGACATTAGATTAGTGTTTATTAGGAGAGGCTTCCTCTGCGAAGGTACTTAACCTCAGTAATAAATGTACAGACACTTTGTTTTGATATTTCTTAAGTAGATTTAAGGTGACGATCTAAGATGCACTTGAGAAATGTCCGACATCCAAAACCCAACTTTTGCGGCTGCAAATACTAATTAAACTGTTTAAAATGCGTTTTAGCATCTGCTGGCAACTTGAAACTTTTTATTTTATAATAATCTTTTAACGTAATCTTTTGCCATCACCACTACCGGAGCTTAGGCAACATTTTATTTACGAATTTTCCCGGACACGTCTTTTCTATTTGTACTTAGTTGTTCCTAGCAAAACCGACTTGGCTATCGATTTCCCTCCCAAAGTAAAACCTGGCTTCCCAATGTTAATAACCGAATTTATTGAGATCTTTCCTTCAATAGTCGCGATGCTTAACATCGTGGTTCAATAAGAAAACAATCAATAATAATTAAAGGCCTTTTTTACCTTCCAAACAATTAGGGATCGACCGAGTCCGGATATATCCGGATCCGGTGCCGGATAATTCGGTATCCGGCAAGATCCGGATCCGGCCATTATATTGAGCCGGATACCGGTTGCAACACAACCAAAACATGTCGCCGTAAACATGTTGCATGCCTCGGCAAAATAAATCGACGTAAAATAACTAAGCGATCTACGTGTATAAAAATTGCACATGTAATAATTACAGTGTAAATTAGTGCACAAAAATATACTTGAGATAATCGTATTAGGTTTTCATAACTAAAAAAAAGTTGAAGTTCGACTACGTAAATGCGCTTCCGTTGCAGTACATGGGATACCTTGAAACGATGGTCCTCTGGTTATTCTTCCATTACAGCGTTGTTTATGGCTTCCGAAATCCTTTTTTTAAGTTTTTAATACCGTAGAAGTAGTTTAAAGTTGTTTTATTCCTAATTTATATTCGCTATTCGGTAATAGTTTAGGTTTACGGCCGCCATCGCGCTCCCACTCTCAGCCGGCTGTCCGCAAATAAACGCGCACGTGCTAGCTTCAATGGCTGTGACCTTGACTCGCTTCGCGTGACGTCACTTGCGACTGGCCCCCGTCGCGATAGTGATCACGTGCTAGACACATGCCAATCGGGGAATCCCCAGCTTTCCAAAGCGACCAAGATGGCGGTCGTTTGTTGCGTTGTTGAGTTACGACAGCTTGAACGAGGGTCTAGTTTTAGCAAACAAAAGCAATTTCACGTCAATTTTGACGACACGGCCAACAAAAACATCAATTAAGGTAATTAAACGATGATATTAAAATAAATGAATCCAAAATATGCGTGCCAAAGTACCTAATTCAGTCGGAATTACACCTCCGTTGTATGCAATGGCGGTTTTTCTTTGCAAACGGGGCTTTGAATCGAGAGTGCGCCGGGAGTTTTAGAAACGGTTTTGAAGTGGCGATAAATCGCGGTTTGAACGCCAAGGGGTTAAATTCGAAGAGTAAGACGGTTTAATGACGACATCAAAAACTAGCAAGAAATAATAGCATGATAAACCAAAGATGACTTCCATGTTGCAAGAGTCGAGACAGTTTTGTTCATAAAATGAAAAAAAAAAAATACAGCTTTTTTTATGTTGGTTTCGTTCTTTTTTTTTTGCTTTCGGTCTTTGTTATACTGTGCGCAATACAAAACGGAACGAAAGCAATTTTAAGCTTAAAATATATAAATAAATATAATACCGATTTTGTTTTAATGCAACCAAAATTCAATAATTTTAATCTAAATAAATAAGTGGACTACGTACTGGTTTCACAAATATTGCAAAATTTTGCCAATTATTTTTCGAAATGAAGCAGTAGGCTAATCAATGAGAAATCCTTCAACTAGAAAAAAATGTTTTCCGACTGTTTAACCTACTGAGTGCTTTGTTTCAAAAAAAATTTGCAGAATTTAGCAACATTGCAAAAACAGTTCTGTAGCCTACATGCAATTATACTATACTGGTACTCATAATAGCGTAAGACTTCTACGTGTTTAATGTAAGAAAATAACGTGAAACAAAGCTAAAATTTAAAACCATAGCTGCAACTTATAAGAGGGAAAAAATAAAACGGCTTTATTTCGTTTTTGTGTGTGAATTACCCGGTATCCGGTACTGGTCCGGATCCGGCACCTAGATCCGGAACCGATCCGGCACTGACATCAAATTATCCGGAACCGACCCGGATCCGGCAAAATGGTATCCGGTCAATCCCTACAAACAATGAGTATAACTCAACTGGCCTCTCTCTATCACGCAGTCCATAGTTATTCCTTCAAACGGTGCCAAGCGAAAAATCCTTTGCATTGCCGACTTTCCTATTGTTCTCCGTAGCTCTCCTGCCCGTCCGCGCGAACTTCTGGTATGTAGCATAAAAAGCCCCCTCTCCCCTCACTCGTTAGCACACGCTCATCAGATCTCAAAGCCAGTCGTATAGGAGATGTCCCGTCCGAATGTTGCCATGCCGGGCAAAGGTAGTTGGTTCGTATTAGACTAGTGTAGTTTAGAATATTTAATTTCGGAATACCCCATTCTAAATTTTCTAACCTTAAGCTTTGAGGGAATTATGGAGGTGGAGCCATAGTCGGCATTCTAGGCCCCCATCACCATAACGTCAGGGTTCACGGTCCCTTTCTAAAAACCAGCTTTCTTTCCGTGTTTATTATTATGAACTTAATCTAAACACTAATCTAAACACTAGTGCTTTAGTTTAAAGCCTATTTTCTTGTAAACCTAGTTGAAACGAAGTGTAATTGTTTTTATATTTTGCCTGCATTTTAATAAACCTAAGAGTTTGTAAAACGCTTGTTTTTCTGCTAGTTAGACTAAATATAGAAGTTATAGTTCTTAAGAAAACCACTTAATAATTAAACTTAGAGCTGCATTTAGAAACACCCACCTGGTGGCAGCGAATACCCCCCTTTAACGTTGTCTAGTTAGCCTACAGTTAGGACAAATGACTCTCTGTTACCCATATTGGGCCAGTAGAATACGTGTGCTGTTTTCCGTAAAAGTAAAAACCGCCACCACAACTAGAAGTTAAAGGTCAAAACCATCTTGATGTCAGCGAGGCTACAAGCACCTCTAGTCGTAGCTTCAGCCGCTACAAATTAGTGGCAGCGGTGGGATGAACAGGTGCTGTACCGTCAAGCGTTTCCCCCCTGCCATGCTACTACAATTGAACAATTCTTCAATTTGTTAACCGCAACTTGGATGTAAGTTGCAAGAAAAAGATGTCCGTGACTCCGTCAAAATAGTCACCCGAAAAGAAAGACGCCTGCATTGCCGCTATAAATCAATGCCCCCCTAGCCTCAGTAACGACGCCGTTCCTGGAGCCAGACGACTGGAGACGCAGCTTCACCGAGTGGACGCCTGCCCAGCCGAGATACGAGCATCAAAACCCGCAACCCTGTGAGGAGAGACCAGCCAGCAACGGACAAGGGGCTCCTGCACAGACGACTGCCCGTGGATAAGCAACCATCGCCGCAGTGAGTGAGATCCAGAGACGTTCTAGTACAATGCCCGTGGAATCAGTGTCGTCGATCGACGGTGGGACGATTGGCCTGATGTGGATAGACTGACCGCACAGTGATTGTGTTTTCAGGGTAAGTGTGCATAGGATATGCTTTGGCCTGCCAAGCCTAGTGTTATAGTTAGAAACATTTATGTATTTTAATCATTTATACACCAAAGCTAGGGGTCGTTAAAAGTGTTTTCCATTGCTAAAGCTTACTGGCTTAGGATGAGAAACGGTTAAATTCGTGCTCAGTCTTAACTTAAAGTGTGAATTAATTTTGCGGTTGCAATTTAATTCCGTAATTCATTTATACAAGCTGTATTTTTGAACGTAAAGTAAAAAATTTCCCGAAATGACTACTTTCGACGAAATTGTAGAAGGTCTTAAAAACAAAGAGCTTAAGAAAGCATGTTTGGACTTGGGTTTAGCAGTAAGTGACTCTAAACAAATATCACTTAAACGTTTACGTGATGCTGTTGACGACAACAAAGTTTCTTTAACTGAACTTGCTGACACGCTAGAAAGTGCCATGGACAGGAGAGATTTAGCCATTCAAGCTGAAAAAGAAATAGCTCTTAAAGAAAATGAGTTGTTTTTAAAAGCCGAAGAATTAAAGTTAGAAGCTTTAAAAGTTGCTGATGCGGATAAACGCAGGGCACACGAACTTGCTTTAAATGATCAAGAAGCGCAAATTAGAGATCGCTCTAGCGCTCAAGAGCTACAAAGGCTCGATAAGCAGATAGAATTAGCTAGGCTAAATTCTGCTAGTTCTGGACCATCCAGTGGTACAGTAACCCCGAACCCTCAAGGAGATCCAGTAAGCAAACCAGGCAAAATTGCCGATGTTGTACGTTTAGTAGGGATGTGCAAAACTCGAAATTTCGAGTCGAGTTCGAGTTTGACTTCGTTGTGTAAACTCGACTCGATCTTAAAACTTTAAACTCGAAATTTTCGAGTTTCGAGTTTTACAGAGTATCGCGATGGGAATCTCGTTACTCCTTTTTGCTTCTGTCAGTCAGTCTGAGACTTTCTCACTTCTACAACCTTTAGTTTGGGACAGTGGAGATGTATGTTGAGTTTTAGCTAAAAAGATCGTAATATCTTCAACAAATTGCAACAAAACTTACCACATTTACTTAAGTTTGTAGAAAAAATGCTTAAAAACTGTGGAATATTTCTTGTAGTTGTATAGTGACTGTCGCGTGTGTAGTGTTTTTGATACAGGAAAAACTAAATTTATTTTATTCAGCATTTGCATGGTTCCCACCAAAATACTGAAAGAATTTTCCCTGGTTTTCCAGGTTTTCAGAGTAGTTGAGGTCAATTTCCAGATTATTTACCGTAATTTTTGGAAGGAAATTTTTTACGCAGATGGGTTAACAGTTTCACTTGTTTCTAGGGTTGACATGTTGCAAGAAATCAGGTCTATTTATTGAACTTTTAGGTTTCAACACAAAATTATTAAGATATAATTTTTATCACAATGTCTTAACATACTGTGTTTAATGCACTTTGGCCTTGGCCCAAAAACCTGGCTTTGCTTTTCTCCCGGAGTTTTCCAGGTTTTTTGTGAAAAAACATAGAATTCCCCGAGTTATTCTTAGTTTGTAAAACCATACTCAAAACTCGAACTCGACTCGAAACTCGATACTCAACTCCCAACTCGACTCGAACTCGACTCGACTTGAAAAAGTTGTGATCGCACACCCCTAACGTTTAGTGAATAAATGGACGTCCGACTAAGAAATTAACAGTTTCCTTAAAATTTTCGAAAGGACCATGTTAACACAGAAAATTCCCAAAGAGGAATGGGTGGTAGGCTTACAACCTCTTTTAGGTTCAGTATTCATCAAAGTGTGTGATCAGCTCCAAGATGCTGACATGCATGACTATGAAATAGTTAAGACTAAACTTCTTGACCGGTTTGTGCGAACTAAGGAGTCCGTGCAAACCCAGTTTCGTTCCCTAGAAAAATTGCCTGAACAATTATATCACGATTATGCATTTGAACTGGAAACCTTGTTTTCCCGTTGGGTCGTACTAGCTAAAGTTAATAAGAGCTATGACCAACTAGTGAATTTCATTTTACTAGAACAGTTCACGAAAGCCTGCCCAATTGCGCTCCGCAAATGGCTCCCCGATCAAATTAAAACTGGGACGTTAGCCGAGACAGCAAAACTCTGTGACGAGTTTACAACTCGCAATAAGCAAATCTCTGCAGATTTTACTAACAAAAGTGGCAAAGTGCAAGCTAGCACTCATTCAGGTAGTCAAGCTTCTAAAGCTTCCTCCAACTCTAGAGATGGTAAACAAAACCATAATTCCTTAGCTAACCCGGTTGGGACTAAGAATAATAACAGTGACAGCTTAACTAGCCCAGATGCTAACGCTGATTGTAGCGACAGTGTAAAATCTAACTCTAGACAAACTAATGTTAGATCGTGCTATGAATGCGGATCGTTTTTGCACCTGCGTAATCGATGCCCCGAACTTAACCAAAAAGTCCCGGAGCAAGCTAATGCATGTTTTCTTGTAGGTAAAAATGCCAGGGAAATTTTACAGTCTAGTACCGTAAATGGTTTCGTAGGCCAACGTAAGATTAAAATTCTTTGCGATTCCGGCAGTTGTATAAATATTGTTAGCTCTAAATTGGCCAGAAATTGGCTACGTTTAAAACAAACAGTCAGATGCCAGACTATTTTAAACAGTGATATTGTAGAGTTACGTCAGGTTAACTTACGTCTAAAATTAACTGATGGTACAGTGTTAAAGACAGTAGCTTGTGTTTCCTCAGCAGCTAGGTCGATTTTCGAAATCGTGTTATGTGTAAACGGAATAAATGCCTTAAAACCTTTTACGTGAACTTGCCCCTGACGCCGCTCGTGTGGCAACTCCCCCAGCAAAGTCTGATACTGCAGACAATGGCACGAGCCAATCCAAGAAACGTTCACGCAAACGTAAACAAACCCAGGCCCGTACCGACGGGAAGGACCTCCCCACATCTTGAGGGATTGGTCGAGCACAAGTGACCCCCCAACGACAACCTATCGTCGTTCAGCCCACCCAGGCAAAACTTTTGGATGAGAGGGAACTCATTAAAAATTCCTCTAGCCGATGTCGTGTACCACAGCAGCAAGTGGAAACCGACCACGCCCCAACAATTCACGATTGGCTACAGCGTCGTCAAGGTGTCAAGAAAGAGTTGAAACGTAGCTTCTCAGATGGCGATGTAAGCAACAGTTTGTCCATGTCCGGAAAACCAGAATTTAGTGAAACCAGCTTCTCAAGTTGGCTTACTGTACGAAGCAAGTCGCGAACCTAACAAAGTTAGAAACTAACAAATCTAGCCAACCCAAAATCGGCAGAAAAACGTACTTCTGTTGATTGTTGATTCTGTTGAATTTGGCAAAATCAGTTTGCCTGAGTTTAATCTAAATTAAGTCAGAGCACTAATAAGGAAAGCTTAAATACAGGTTTTTTTCTGATCCGCTTTAAAAATAGGACCAATGTTTTAGTGTGAACTCTATGTCAGTCTAGGGTGGAAATAAATGCATAATTATGGCTCTAGTACTGGATAGATGTTCCCGGTGAAACGAAGGTTGTAAAACCTAACCTAATGTAGTTTTTTTTCTCTAAACAAGAGTTTTTTTTTGCAATTAAAAACGAAAACTTAAACCCAGTGTTTTCCCGTGCTAGCTTATTTTAAATAACGAGTTGTAGGCCAATACAAGCGTGGCTCCATCTAGGAGCAACTAAACCTAAATAGTGTACATGTTGAAATTTTAATTTTAAACTTCAGAGACTGTACAAACCTGGAAAGAAACATGTCAATGCCGACATACTTAGCCGGTATTTTGTTTAAACAGCAAAGTTGTTCAAACTTTTTGTTTTCAGTAAAAATTGACTGAAAATTAAATTTTGTCTTTATTCTAGCATTTTGGTCTGTTGTGAGCTCACCCTTAAGCAACTCTCAGTTAATCCCTGGTTTGGACTTCACACCTGAATTTTAAGTGCCAATGCTTGCTCTTTTTGGAATTATCAACGCCTTCCTTTGTGGAAGGATAATTACAAAGATTGTACGACACGTATAATAATATTCATTGGAAGTATTCTATGGGAATTGTAATCTGTCCCCGGTTAGTTCCTCTTTAAGGTTTATACGAAATGGTTTTCTTTATAAAAAAAACTATCAGTCTACCCCTGGGAGATAAAGGATAGCCCTGTTTAGAAGGTTGTTGGTTTTTATCCACAAACCTCCCAGAGTTGTATCTTTATGCATAAGTTGTTTGGTAACCTTAAACCATTCTAGTGGTATTAGTTGCTGTTAAATAGAGCTGGTGTTCTACCACGTGTTTACAGAATATTCTCTTCTAACCGCTATCGTAGCCTAGGTTGAGGGTGGACGGCGAGGTGTTTTCGGTAGTTTCACAGCTAAAAAAAATCTACAATTTGACATAATCCGGACTCGCGAAAACGATTAAGTGGCGGGACGCCTCATTTGACAGTATTCTTTCACAACAAAATTAACTTTGTATTTCTAGTGTGTTTCTTGATATTAATGTCCTTTGCCCCACTCTCTGAATACTTGTACGATTTTCCTGCACAGAAGCAGCGCAGACAGTATTTAGTTAGTGGTTGCAAAAAAACAGTGTTCTTAATTTTTGTATTTTAACTTTGCTTTAAAATTAATTGAGCCACAAAAACGTTAGTCCCCCAAAAATATAAAACGGCAATTTTAATTTCTGCAAAACCAGTGTTCCTTTTAAACTATGTAAAACGATCCTGGGATAGGACTAAGTATCCCCTGGAGGTGAATTTCCTCAACACTGGAGATTTATTTTCTCACCGGAGGTGTATTTCCTCAAAACTGATGCATTTATACCGCGCATTCTTGCAATTTTGATTACAGTGCTTGGCAGTTCAAGTTATTGGCATATCTTGTGTGCACTAACCTTTCTGTTTTAGTTTCTATTGTGGAGTTCAACAGAAACCCCAAATAGAATCTCCTTGGTGGTGAGCTGTAAAGAAGGCCCGAGTTCTTCACCCGATTTAAGAGGATACCTTGACTCAAACTATTAAAAACCTGAGGGAAACTTCGTTTACGGCAACGAACAATTGTTTTTCTCGGCCCCATTTGCCGTGAAAAACGCCAACTTCAAACTCCTGTAACTTCCAGAAAAATGGTCCGATCAGTCTCATCTAAAAGGCTCTTAATAGCCACGAACTTTCTCTGTATTCCCCCGGAAACAGAACATCAAAATTCCATCTAGAAGTCATACTACAGCAGTTTGCAAAACGCACGAAACTGGAGCCGTAATCACCGTAGCGCACGAGACGCCATTTTTCGCCACTTGTAAAAATTGTATTTACCTTTTATTTTTCGCTCAGGCATAAAGCCAAAGACATTAGATTAGTGTTTATTAGGAGGGGCTTCCTCTGCGAAGGTACTTAACATCAGTAATAAATGTACAGACACTTTGTTTTGATAATTCTTAAGTAGATTTAAGGTGACGATCTAAGATGCACTTGAGAAATGTCCGACATACAAAACCCAACTTTTGCGGCTGCAAATACTAATTAAACTGTTTAACATGCGTTTTAGCATCTGCTGGTAACTTAAAACTTTTTATTTTATAATAATCTTTTAAAGTAATCTTTTGCCATCACCACTACCGGAGCTTAGGCAACATTTTATTTACGAATTTTCCCGGACACGTCTTTTCTATTTGTACTAAGTTGTTCCTAGCAAAACCGACTTGGCTATCGATTTCCCAAAGTAAAACCTGGCTTCCCAATGTTAATAACCGAATTTATTGAGATCTTTCCTTCAATAGTCGCGATGCATAACATCGTGGTTCAATAAGAAAACAATCAATAATAATTAAAGGCCTTTTTCACGTTCCAAACAATGAGTATAACTTAACTGGCCTCTCTCTATCACGCAGTCCATAGTTATTCCATCAAACGGCGCCAAGCAAAAAATCCTTTGCGTTGCCGACTTTCCTATTGTTCTCCGAGCCCTCCACCAACCAGACCCCCGTAACTCTCCTGCCCGTCCGCGCGAACTTCCGGTACGTAGCATAAAAAGCCCCCGCTCCCCTCACTCGTTAGCACACGCTCATCAGATCTCAAAGCCAGAGGTGACTACGCCAGTCGGAATAGGAGATGTCCCGTCCGAAATGTTGCCATGACGGGCAAAGGTAGTTGGTTCGTATTAGACTAGTGTTAGTTTTGAAAATTTAATTTCGGAATACCCCATTCTAAATTTTAGTTTTTAACTTAACCTAACCTTAAGCTTTGAGGGAATTATGGAGGTGGAGCCATAGTCGGCATTCTAGGCTCCCATCGCCATAACGTCAGGGTTCACGGTTCCTTTCTAAAAACCAGCTTTCTTTCCGTGTTCATTTTTATGAACTTAATCTAAACACTAAAATCTGCAAGCGATGACATATTTGCTGAAGCCGAGACTTCAATGGTGGACTCCCAAATATTAGGGATCTAACAGATTTGAAGATTTGATTCTAGGTCGGACTTAGAAAACATAGTCTTGGACTATTTTTGTGTAATTCCCGCGGTTTGCACTAAATAGATTTATTTCATGTAATTCCCGCGGTTTGCATGTTATAACGGGTTCCCAAGGTCCCACAAACATTTTCTAAACGAAATTGTAGTTTTTACTCTTTGCATCACGTGTAAAGTTTGAGTTGAATTTAATGTAAATTCTTGTTGATTTTTTATGTAAAAATCGCCGTGCTTTAATTTAAAGCCTATTTTCTTGTAAACCTAGTTGAAACGAAGTGTAATTGTTTTTATATTTTGCCTGCATTTTAATAAACCTAAGAGTTTGTAAAACGCCTGTTTTTCTGCTAGTTAGACTAAATGTAGAAGTTATAGTTCTTAAGAAAACCACTTAATAATTAAACTTAGAGCTGCATTTAGAAACACCCACCTAGTGGCAGCGAATACCCCCCTTTAATGTTGTCTAGTTAGCCTACAGTTAGGACAAATGACTCTCTGTTACCCATACTGGGCCAGTAGCATACAAAAACCGCCACCACAACTAGAAGTTAAAGGTCAAAACCATCTTGATGTCAGCGAGGCTACAAGCACCTCTACAGTCGTAGCTTCGGCCGCTACATTTGGTGACCATGTGCTTTGAAATTTTTTTTTGTGAAAAGCTGACTCATCGATAGAGCTGACGATGTGTTTGCTGAAGCTGTGGTGGAAATTGAAGACCCGTGGTGTTGCGGAGGGAATCAACGAGTTTTCCTGAAATCGGAGAAACCCGGGGTGCGCTAAAAGAGTCCTGTCTGATTCAGACGAAAGACGGACGGTTGCTATTGATAAGCGGCTTGAAGGCAGCAACGAAAGCCTCTCCGGCGATGACGATGTTGAATGGACACCGTTTGACCTTTGTGGTGGCAAAGAAAACCTTCGGGCAGGCCTGCCTTGCCAGTTTTGCGGGTTGGTAGGCCGACATGAAGCAGCCAAGTCTGAAAAGCAGCATGTTCAGAACAGCGATTGAGTGTTGATGAACACTCAACTGGGGATGAGGTTTTCGTTGGCTTTGCCTTAAAGGGCAATTACATCCATTTTGACATGCATGCTTTACTTTTGGATCACTTACACAATAACTAAACACAAAAACTGCGGTCAGAATACGTTACGTACGTCCGATACAACAATTTAATTATTGCATCACCAAAACACGACACCGAGATCGCCATTGTTTTGCTGGAATGCGCAGAAATTAATGCCAACAGATGGTAGTCATCTTCTACGACTCGCAGCCGATTGAGATTGCTCTGTTGGCAGTGAGAGCTCAAGCGTCCGATGGCCTTAGCTGGCCACTACAACTGTCAGCCAGCTAAGGCTGTCAGACACTTGAGCTCTCACAACCAACAGAGCTATCTCAATTGGCTGCGAGTCGAAATCGATTCCTACCGTCTGTCGGCATTGATTTATACGCGTTCCAGCAAACAATGGCGGTCTCCGTGTCGTGTTTTGGTGATGCAGTAATTAAATTGTTGTATCGGACGTACGTAACGTATTCTTACCGCAGTTATAGTGTTTAATTATTGTGTAAGTGATCCAAAAGTAAAGCATGCATGTCAAAATGGATGTACTTGCCCTTTAAGCCTTTCGTGGAACGAAAGGGACGTCTAAGGCGGCCTTGATGACGGGTGAGGCCACATGTGAGCTCTGTCAATTGTTGCTGGATTAGCTTTCAGCCCTCCGTGAAGAACGAAAAAAATTGGGGGATCCAAGGAGGTCATGGCAGCGGGTCGAGGATGAAGGAGGGGCACCCTTGTCGGTGTAAATGTTGTTGCCGATGACTTTGCTTTCAGCCTTTCGTTGGGAACTGAAAGGGAGATCCAGGCTGCCATGCTAGCGAGTAGCCAAAAGAGGCCACGTGAAGGTCTTATGAAATGTTGTTAACATGCTTCAAACCTTTCGTGATGGAACGACAGAGGACCCCATGCGGTTGTACTGACGACTTGAAGAAGGCGAAGGTCTTGAAGGAGAATGTTAATTGTTGTTGCCGTGCTTTAAGCCTTTCGAGGTGAAATGGAAGGGAGATCCAAGACAGCCCTGATGACATGGAGGGTCAGCATGAGGGTCTTGCCTGATTTTCGATGACATTGTGCCGAGTCTTTCGTGAAATGATGAAAGAGTGGATCCAGGAGGCCTTGATAATAACAAAGGCCATTAGGAAGAATTGGAAGTATTTGTTGAGTTGATTTGCAGTTAAACGAGAAGGACGAAAGAGAGATCCCAGGTGGCCATAAAAAGGGTAGAGGTCGCAGGATGATGTAGCATGTGTTTGTTGGCTTTACCATAAGTCTACGGCTTAATTCAAAGTCTTTCGTGATGGAATGAAAAAAAGTGTATTCAAGGCGGCAATAATGAAAG
>JAHWFP010217622.1:582-15228 GCA_023313725.1 Lithobius niger | reverse complement strand
TAATAAACGGTTAAATTTCCATCGCTGGTGGCAGTATTAAGGTTAGGACCCGACGCTCCATCCCCCATGCTGGGACTGTAGCCCATGCTGTGCTTATGCCGTAAAAGTCGCAATAATCACCGCAACACTTTAAGCTGAATCTCCTTGTCAAACCAGGAAACCGGGGGCGTTACAAGCACCTGCGCCGTCGTAGCGTCCGCCGTTACAGTCGTTCATTGCTGTGTTCCTGCATCCTTGTATTGTTAGAACAGGGCTGAGATGCGGATATTGGTAGATAACATTGTTAAAACACTGGCAGAATTATGGTACGCTGAGAAAGAGCCTAACCAGCGGTGCCGCGGCGAACACGTCTACTGTTGTACCATGCAGAGCTTACGTTTTCTGTGGGTGTTGAGAGACGGGGGGGGGGGGGGCGCGGCTTTTTTTATTCTGGGGAGGAGTTACAGCCAAAAAAAAAGGAGGGGGAGGCATAATTTTGGTGTTCTACATGGAAATTGAGATGGCTCCCCCTATGAAAAACTTTGTATTGGCCTGAGGAACCCAGATGCAAAGTGGCGTATTCCAATCAAAGTATGCACAGTTCTTGGGATTAGGGATGTACCACACCTACTATACCCCTGGCAAGGAAAGTATTTTTTATTAACAAAATCAAAACTTAAAACAGTATAATTTTCCCTGCTAGGATTTCTGTTGCAAGAATAAGTAAACTCGCGTGTACCAAAAAGAAAATACATTAATTGACCTGCATGATTGTATAGCCTACAGGAATGTGTGACTCGTTTTTTGGCAAAGGAAATCCTTTATTTTGGACGTATTTATTTTTCTACTGAGCATTTCCACGAATCATGGACATTTCGTTCCGGACGATTCGTCCCCGGACATTTCATAGCCAGTATGTCTCAGTCTCAAAGTTCGCACCCGGACAATTCGTCCCCCTTTTTTTTTTTTACAATTTGGTTATAACGCTCTTCTCCTTCACTCCTACAGTATGGTTAGGCCTACCACGCAGAATCTAAAATCAGTGCACCACTTCCCAGTCTTGGACCTCCCCCCCCCCCCCGCCCCCCCCCCCCCAAAACCAACAGTGGACGTATTCCTGCCTCAAGTCAGACATTCCCCCCGGTTATTTTCTTCCGAGGAAAGGGGAGATAGTTATTTAAGAAAATAAAACATTTTAAATTTCAAATTTGACAAAATTAATTTGTACCACTTAAATATTATTTATTGGCTATGTGGTACGAACGCACGTCATTGAGTGCACCTGGAAATTTCGTAGGCTGGAGGATTAACCCTACAGCGAGCGCTGGGTGTTTCGCTGAAAATTAAGCCCTGATTAAAATTCGGCAAAGAGGGCATCCGTTACGCCAAAGCCCGTTTGCCGAATTAAAATATTCTATAACATTGCAGAAGTTAGGGAAGCATTCCTAATGGGAAGGAATTTGTGATTAATTGCGGTTTCTGATGTTACATGTTTAGCCGCAGCGAGCGAGGAACGTAATTTGCAAAAAACCTTTTTCGCAAAAACGGGATTCGACAATTCCCGTTTCGCCGAAAATTAGGACACAGATTAAAATTCAACAAAACGGCTGCATACATACCTGGCAGTACACAATCAGAACTAGGGAGGGCCACGTTTGGTGCGAGAACGATACCCCCTCTCCATCAGAACTGCCGGAAACTTATTGCCAAATTGTACAAAGAATGAAATTACAGCTAAGTAATTTCATGAGTGTTTTGCTTCGAATTTGTAGAGTTTAAATTTTTTATTTTTATTTTGAGGTGCATTTGAACTGAAAATCTTAACATGTAGGAGGAGGAATTTACATTTTGTTTTTCTAAAATGTTTTTCTTCTTCCTCTCCCTCCCCACAAAAAAAAAAGGCACGAAGGAGGAAACGCTAAATAAATGTTCTTTGGGCCAAAAGCTTTTTCGCCAGTTTGTTTATTTTTTTATTTATTTTTTATTTGTTCGCCTATGTTAAAACAATACTTTTTGGCGGAAAAATGCAACAAAAACGGATCCCTCCCGCTGCTACATGTGTTAGTGTTTAAAAAAAAAACCCTTTGATCGTAAGGTGTAGGCTACGTGTTAATATCAAAATAAATGTATCAGTGCGAGCTCGAGCATAAAAGCTAAATTTTTTGCTCGCTCCCAGTTTGTTTGGTAGGCCTAACGAATTTAGAGTACTTTAAAAAAAAAATAATAATTCCAAAATTATAGCACAAAAATAAATACTTAACATGACGTCACCATAAAATTTAATGTTTGTCTTTCAGAACAAAACATTCAGTAAGATCACCCATTGCCAAGGTAAATCAATGCATCACTGTAGCAACGAAAACACCCCTCCGCTATGACATGCGAGCCATGGATGACGGATCTATATTCTCCGACAACCAAAACACACACACACACAAAAACCCGAACCGTAAAACTGCGAAGCGAACTGCTGCAGGCGAACACGTGAGCGTGGCCAGACATTCGAAAAATTCAAGGGCAATAAGCAACGCTGATAAGCTCAGTTAGTAGAGCAGGGAAGCCCTAGTAGCGCGTGATACACAGCTGCAGCCACATGGTAGCTTCTTCGCCATCGACAGACACTACGCGTGATTACAGAGTTCCTGCCGTAAACACGTGATCGGGGAGAACTCGCTCTGTGATTGGCTGAAAACCGGTGATCTGATGTGGCGCCATGTGAGTTTCAGCCACATAACGCGCTAGCATTGAAAAGGAGCAAGCAGGCGCTTGTTTAACCAAACGTTTGAACACAATTTTAGCTGTAGCTTATACAGAGAGCTGTAGAGTTTTTAAGGAGAAATAATATTTAGTGGGAGTGATATTTAATCGTGAAGATCGAAGCTAATCAGGATTCTACCATTTTTAAGGTAAGTGGCGAAATACTAATTACTGTCGCACCAACTATCTATGTCGGCGCCTTTGAAGTTGATTGCGGAAATTAAAGATTGTAATTTTTTAATTTGACCAATATGTACTGTAGTATGTTTTTTTTTTAATACGAGTTTCGGATGTTGAATTGTAATGAATCAATCTGTGAAGGTTTATTTAAATTTTGTCGTTCTTTAAACGTTAATCGATGTCGATTGGTGTCTATGATAGTCGATCATTTTTTGCATTAATTTATAGAGACTAAAAAGGTGTACCTTTCTGGGTTTCGTTAAGATTAAAAAATGTTACTAAATTCTGGTTTAGTAATGTTATAAATTAGAAAGGTGGATTTTACTTTTTATTTATATTTGATATCCCCATCGTTACTTTGAGATAACTAGTTGAAAGATTCCTAGTTAACGTTTAAATGAATGGATAACGTGGACACATTTTTTAAAAGAAATGTTAAATTTTGAAAGGTGAAGTAGTCCGCTTCTGTTTATCGGTTTACATAAGTGGTTGTTACTGGATTTTTAGAACATGTCGAGTCGAGCATTTTTTTTTTAAATTGGAAAAATTAATTTTTCTATGTAGATGTGACATCCATAGTAGATAGAATTTTACGAATTTGTAAAATATTCTCAATGTATTTTTTTTTTTTTAATATTTAAACCCTTATGTTGGAACAAATGCTGGCGTAGCTGCATAGATTCAAATTTAAAAACAAAACTGATACGTTACTTCTAAATCTAGGAGGTTGCTATACTGTCAATACCGGATTTGAAGCTCTCAGACCGGAATAATAGTTGGCTTATCGGAAGAATACCGACTCCTCTCCGAGCTGCTTCTCGTTGCGCTAGAATAACCTAAAAATTTAAGTGTTTCTTAGTGGGCGTGTGATGACGTCATTTAAGGAAAGCCGCTCTTGGGACACGAAGTCGAGTTCAAGGAAATTATTAGTGCGAAGCAATGAAAAAAAAACCTACAAGCGGACCAACTTTTATTTTGAACTGTTAGAGCCCACCAGACTCTTGGAATTAAGTCTACTTTGCGTTTGTCATTTGGTTTTCATTTAGTTTAGTTTTCATGTTACTGCAAATCGTCAAAACTGAGTTGGGCATCACGAAGAGTAACTTTTGTGAATTTTAGACTGTATATCTATTTTCACTGCTATCTTTAATTCTTTATAACAAACGCTTCTATATAAAGTGTCACTTAGCCTAAGGCCAGACTGAGGGAAATGTACAATTAGGAAGCCTTTACCAAGTTTATTGGTGGGGGGAGGGTTGTTTAAAATTAAGGGCTCCCATGTACTGAGCGGCCAGTAGTCGTCGCGGCCAAAAAATACGGTGATGTGCCGCGCGGCCACGTCCGTTTTTCATGGATAATACTTGTTCACGTGGTGAAAAATGAACTCGGGGCAAGTATGGTCGCCCTGTGGTTACCTGCACGCCGCTCGGGATCCCAGTGGCCGCCGCGGCTAAGTTTCGTATACCGTAAGCATTCGCATTGGCCGCGCGTCTTAACCGCCGTGTGCGTAGGTACCCTATAATTGTGCGAAATTGTGAGCTTAAATAAGTTAACTTTGTAGTTAGTCTTTTAAAGACCGCTACGAAAGCAGCAAAAATTTCACTTGCAACTATAAAAAAGGGTTCCTTGTGAATCCACGAGGGCTCATGTGCGGCAGCCGAGGGGAAGGGGCGTAGGGGACATTGCTCTTTACCTTTTCGTAAAGTAACCTTTTCATATATATGAAGTCTTTAGTGTCGACATGTGCAGTGCAGCGGTGCCCGAGAAAGGGTGTGATAAGGGCAAAAAAGACTTAAGGGCAGAAAAGAGTAAAAGAGCCAAAAAAAAGGTCTCCAGATAAAATGTTCACTGCGTTCTTTCACTAAAGATGTTACTGCCCTCTCGAGGATCTAGGAGTAATCTGCAACCTTTGAATTGATGTGGAAAGTTAAGTAAAACCAGCGAGGACTACAAAATGAATTGTAGATGGCGACTAAGAGTGGCAGGAGAAGCAATTAGCACTGCTTCGAACAGTAAAGCCGTTGAATTTTTTTTCCTATAAGCACAGCTTACTAAAAAGACTATGAGGCGCCGTTTGGGACATAATTAAGTTACCTAAAATATATATAATATGGAGAATATATAAAAAATTTTGCGCATATAATATTTTGTCAAATATATAAATATTTTAACATATATAAAATTATGTTCCATATATAAAATTTTTTCCATATATAAATTATTTTCCATACATAAAATACTTTCCATATACATAAAACATTTTCCATAAATTAAATACTTTCCATATATAAAATGTTTTCCATATATGCAATTTTTTCCTTATATATGAAGTTTCCTCGTGCAATCCTCATATATAAAGTTTTTGTGCGCATCAATCTGCGCAGGACTCCGCCCATGGTGAGCAACGCCATCTACCGGCAGAGAGTGGAACTATGGCCTTGTTACGGCGTTAGAAGCGATTGCGGTTGCAAGCGAATAGTAAATCAATAAATTCTACACAAATAAATGTCATGAATGTCTACGCATTCAGCGAACAACTGTAATAATTTACTAGTTTATCACTGCATGCGTTACATGCATATCCAAGAAACGCAGAATTTTTAAATCAGAAACTAGTTGTACCGTAATCATATGCAACGAAGTGTTGTAGCACAAGTACCGGAAGTTCCGTACCGTCATGCACAAAAGCTCTTGAAAATAGCCGTTACGTTTTGTTGGTCGACTGCGACAGTCACCTCGCAATGGGTTCGGGACTCGCATTATGAGGTGTGTTTTCAAAACGTATTCGACGTTGTATCATAGGAGTTGAGTTGTGTTTTCAAACACAACTCAACTCCTATGGTTGTATCATACGTTTTGTGTCGAAAGTGAAATGGACGTAATGAAAGCGATCAAGTCGAGACTAGGGCCCCTGGTCCTGCATCATCATGAGCATCGTTAAGCCTGGCAAGATAGCTCCTACTGCCCGCAAACAGAAGGCAGCTTACCTGAAATAAGCATCAATTTTAAAGCTGTTTTGAAAGAAACTCTTAAAAATAAACACGTGAATTTAAATGCTGCCTTAGTATTAAAAGTAAGCTTAACGCCATGGCAGAAAGAAGTAATTATCGTAGAAATGATACTGTGCTACGAAATTTCATTTTTATATCACAGATGTAATTAATTCCTACTTTTTTCTGTCGTGGTGTAAGCATACTAACACAATATTTAAACGTACATTTTATTTTACGCTTTTCTCAAAACTGCTTTAAATTTGAAGCCTACTTGCAAATGAATTGCGTTCTGTCCTGTTGCGTTAATAGGCAACAGGAGCTAACGCCGCAACAAGGCCATAGTTGCACTCTCTGCCGATTGATGGCGTTGCTCACCTTGGGCGGAGACCTGCGCAGATTGATGTGCACAAAACTTTATATATGAGGATTGCACGAGGAAACTTCATATATATGGAAAGTATTTAATATATGGAAAGTATTTTATGTATGGAAAGTATTTTATGTATGGAAAGTATTTTATGTATGGAAAGTATTTTATGTATGGAAAATAATTTATATATGGAAAAAATTTATATATGGAAAATATTTTATATATGGAAAATATTTTATATATGGAACATAATTTTATATATGTTAGAATATTTATATATTTGACAAAATATTGTATATATGCGCAAAATATTTTATATATTCGCCACATTATATATATTTTAGGCAACTTAATTATGTCCCAAACGGGGCCTCATAAATGACTGCTTTCGTCATAACCATATGTTATGCTCATTGCCGTATTTTTTTTTTTAGTAGTTTATACCTCTTTAAACGTTCGAAACTTTTAGACTCCTGTTAATGGTGCAACTTTTTTAAAATAGCCGACCTTGAAAAGTCCTATCTGATCGATTTGTGATGTAGTGTTGGAAAGCCAACCCGGGCTGCCAGCAGGTTGATTGCTGCCTATCTTCGCGACGAATGATCAGTTTTCAAGGGCATCGGATATTAAACGTGGTATCAACTTGCTCTAAAATAGATACGTAGGTTTATGATAAAATGACTGTAAGACTTAAGACGTGCTTTTTTGTGTGCTTTTTTTTTAAAGGTATTTACCGATTCGTCGCTGCATAAATACAAAACTATGTAACCGTTGCTAAAGGTGCAATTTTATTGCGTGCATCCACAAACACAACTTTGCGAACTGATCTAATGCGTAATACATAGGTAACCCTAACGAAGTTCCAGTTAGGGTAGTGTGTGAGAATGTCAACTCCTACATGCCCCTACAGCTCTGGAACTGTTCCGATCTAATGGATATCTCTTCATTGGTCTTGGTGGTGTACCCAGCAGGGTGCAAAAGGGGGGCACTTGTCACTCAAGACCCAAGATTAACAGTAAAACGAGCAATTGCAGCATTTCCGATTTTTTTTTCTGTTCGTTTCTGAAGGCCCCGTCTTTCGCGTCAAGAAGGATAATGTTAGTTTGTTAACAATGTTCTCAAAAACCCCAATTCGTTTTCTCCGACCCTGTGTTTGTCCCCCCCCCCCCCGTGAAAAATTTGCATTGTAGCTAAACAAAGGGTTACTGAATTTGCTTGCCATTAAGAAAATTGATCTTCTTAAAAGCATGAAAAATCACTGACATTGTTAAAAATGAATTAGCTTTTGGACCCATTTTTTTGCCCCCTCCAAACCGAATTCCTGAATGCGCTACTGATTGGTCTTTGCCATGAGCTGAGATTTTCCGGTTCGAGTTTCTAGATATCCCCCTTGACTTTTTGCTTTAATGACATAAGACGTGAAGAAATTTTAAATAAGAAAACAAAAGCACGTTCTTTCATAGCCTGCAGTCCACTAATCGGGATTCTCTGTGCCCTAATGTGAATAAATAATCTGAATCGTGTAGATGGATGTTGAGCTACTTCTTTATTTTTTCTTTCTGAAAAAATCTTGAAACTTAACAAGGTGAAAGAGTAGAAGATTCGCTCGTGGGTGGAACCACTAGACTGATAGGCAGTGGGTTCCCCCTCCCCCCACTCACCTCTCATTCACAAGAAACTGAACGGGGATGAACTTTACGATCCTAAATCAACAACAAACTGGACGTAGAATACGCGTGGAAAATTTAAAATGAGTCTGAATTTCTGAATAAAAAATAATCGGTGGTTGAAACTCCTTTGTTCCACTTATAACCGTATTGGTAGCCCAAACGTTATTTCTTCCCCTTTTGCTAACGCCAAATAATAAACATTGCAATCATCGTTCGCGAATGGGCTTGTGAAATCCTAATCATGTTAAAACACACATAGGTCTAATCGGTATATTTTTTATCTTAAATTTTACTGTGTATAAGCGGTGTTATCGGAATTTTATTCTTATTTTTCTTGGCACATTCGAAGGCTGAAGTATGTCGCCTTAGTAACAGGCAAACTTGCACTCTGCGCGTTGCTAAGGGCACAGTCGCGTAGCAACGGCTCCGCCATAATACCTAGTTTGAGTTATTTAATTTCGAGCTACGGCTTCCTTCAATCTGTTTTGAAAACACTTCCTAGTATACGTAACATTTTAACCCTTAATTTTATATTTTTTTCTTACAAAGTTGAAATTCTCGTCCTAGTTTAACGGAAACTTAATAAATTATGCTAATTGTTTCTCGAAACAATTATCCTAAGAATATTGTTATGCGGTCTTTGATGTTTCAAAGACATGTCAGAGGTTTTAAACTACACAATACTCGGTTAAAAAACTTTTTTTTTTTATATAGAATAAAGAATTTTGAAATCAACATTTTTGGTTGTAGTCTAGCTCAATGCACGTATGTACCCTCAGTTTGACTGCTGGGCCTTATTACACACCTAGAGGTGTGTTAAACAGAATTGGTCACGTGGTCCAAATCATGGTCGTTTGGCCCATGGAGGAAAGAAAATGAAAATGGCCCATGGAAAGAAAAATGAAGAAAATGAGAAAAGATGGTTTGGCCTGCATATTGGATGCTATATTGGGAACTCTGCCCAATGAAATATCCCTTACTGGTGATAAACTGTAGTGCCTGACGTCGTTTCCAGCCTTATGGGGATTGCCCTGGACGAGTAGTGGTTTTATGTTATAGTCCGATTTTAACTTTTTTATAGCCCATTTTAATCTCCGTTAAATGCGTTACAACTTTTGCGGTATGACTTTTTTTTGATAATCCCATTAGTTTTTGAGAAAAAGCGTGATTTTAATGAGTATTACGTGAAAACGCAGTTTCTTGAGTAAATTCCGTATTAGTTGGTACAGTTGCCAAATGCTGATTTTTGGCCTAACCTAAAAAAAAAACTGTCTGCACAAAATGTTTTTGCGCAGAGATGTTCTACAGTATGTCCCGACTCCGAAATATAATGATGCCACCTTGGCATCAAAATGGCAACAAAAACGATTTTTTGCTTCTAGCATCAAAACCGTTCATCCGATTGACAATAAACCAGTTATTTTATTTATTTTAGATCATTTACAAGTGTTGCATACAACAGTGCATAATGTATATTACAATTCCTGACTTTAAACAGCTGCAATACCAGTTCTAATTCGGAAAAGTAGACGTGATTAAGCTTAGATGAAAGACGAAGATGTATATTTTCCGACAAGGGTAATTAAAACGATTCATATTTACTAGGAGCTAAGCTACAAGTTTCCCCTACGTTATAGCGCTGTGCTATTTTACCACTAGTTCCATCTTTAAACTGTTGCACGACTTGCTCTAATTCGGGTAAATGGACGTGATAGGATTAGACGAATTCCAACAAGGGTAATTAAAACTATTTATATTATAGGAGCTAAGCTACGAAAGTTTTTCTACAGTCTAGCACTGTGCATTTTGCGCTATTTTACCACAAGTTCCATCTTTAAACTGCCGTAGCTTAGCTTCCAATTAATATAAATCGTTTTAGTTACCCTTGTTGGAAAATACACAGCTTCATCTTTAGTTTAAGCCTAATCACGGCCATTTATTCGAATTAGAACGGGTAGTGCAGCAGTTTAAAGATAAAACTTGTAGTAAAATAGAGCGAAAAGCACAGTGATACAACGTAGGTAAACTGCCGTAGCTTAGCTCCTAATTAATATAAATCGTTTTAATTACCCTTGTTGGAAAATATACATCTTCATCTAAGCCTAATCACGTCCATTCATCCGAATTAGAACGGGTACTGCAGCTGTTTCAAGTCAGGAATTGTAACACACTGTTACACTGTTTTAGGTAACATGCCTGAACAGCTTGAAATAACTTAAATAACGAATTTCGGCGAGAAGGATTAATTTTACCAAAAATATTAATGGAGCCTTTTTTGAAGGAAATGTTATTCTAAACATAATTGGTAACCGGATTATTTTCAATTGGATGATTCGTTTAGATGCTAGAAGCAAAAAACCGTTTTGTCTCCATTTTTTGACGCCATGTTGAATTCCCCAAGAGTGCCAAGGTGACATCATTCAGAATTGGGTTACTCACCACACATGTACCCAATCAGCAATGAGCAATTGTGCAGACTATTCATTTGGGTTTTCGTGCCGGCTGTCGGACTATATAAAAGTGCAAGAAAGTTGCTATTAGAAACAGATCTGTGCGGGAAAATGGTTGTTGACTAAATAAACTGGCTTAGCAAACCATGTTCCATAATAAAGACATATTTTCCAATAGTATCAGAAGGTTGTTTATAGGGGGATTTGCACTTAACACTACTGTTTCAAATCTGTTAAAGAAGCAGGTGACATAATGCTCATTAAAATCGTGCTTTTTCTCAACCTAATGGGATTATCAAAAAAAGTTGTAGGGCATATAACGGAGATTAAAAATTGTCAAGAAAGTTAAAATCGGACCACCAGTAAGGGAGATATAATTGGGCGTAGTTCCCAATATGGCGGCCAAACGACCATGATTTGGACCGCGTGACCAATTGTGTTTAACACTCCTGTAGGTGTGTAATAATGCCCAGCAGTCAAACTGAGGGTGCATACGTGCATTGAGCTAGCTCCTGTACTATTGCCACTTAACCGTTGCCAAGCAACTTTCTGAACCTTGTTCTCTGTGTTAGTGTTGGGATCCAACGAGCGTGAACCAAAAATTTGTGCATTTGGACGCTTGAGAGTTCTTATGACGCTCATACATGCGCCTCATCTTTGTCGCTCCTGGGGCTGGTTCTTAGTAGTTACTACATTCAGAAAGTTGGTTGGCAACGGTTTAGTGGCAACATTTACAAGCATCAGAAGTAATGTTGCAAAAATGAGCCATACGGAAAAGCCAGCCGGGAGGAATGTACATTTGTACACGTAGCCTAGGAAATTATTTTACCCCAAAGAAATCGGCTACCGTATGTTTCTTTTTGACAGAGCACTTTAGCATATACAGGTATGGTGCGAAGTAGTGGCGGGGGGATTCCCTCTGCCCTTTTTAGAAAAGTGCCCTTTTGAAAAAAAAATTTGCTCTATTTTGCTTACTGCATTTAGCACTGATAAATAATGGCTCAGCAGAACAAGGGCCGAAGTAAGGGCTCGTTTACGCAACAAGACCTTCTCGCTCGCCTAAAGCTATTTGCTAGGCAACCGTTATTTATTTACGATTAATTTCCCGTTTCTATTAAATGATTGCGGTAATAGACAACCAATTAAATGTATTATAAAGAACAACACGGAAAAAGAACAAAGTGCAACAGTCATTTTAAACATTGCCGCCTTTTCACGCTATTTCCAAAATTTGCTATTCTCGCTGAAAAAACAGCTTCTAGCAGTGATCAAACGACGGTAGAATAAATAGCTACTCGCAGCGAGAATTCAAATTCCAACATGGCGTCCACTTCGCAGTTATCGATTCGAAGACAAACTTTCGAATGCCGATATTCAGGAATCTGTCCGTCGTCGTGTACTGCAGTACAAATTGTTTTCTTGTTGTCATAAATCGACGATGTCATGTTGCAAGCATGGTACGTCGTGTCGCGAGGCACGAGGAGAAAATTTGCGTCCGCGTTGTTGCCATGATTACTACGTATAGACAACTTGAAAGCCGCATTCTCAGACAAAGGCGAGAAGCAGCCAGCAGATTTAGTATTGACCAAGTAAAAGCTAGTAAGCGAGAAAATTGTCCTTGCGTAAACGCGCCCTAAGGCCGGGAAAAGAGTGAAAAGCTAAGAAAAAAAAAAGACCCAAGAAAAAATGTCAGCATACCCTTTTACTAACAGTTGCCCCTGCCCTCTCGGAGGTTGTGCACGCTACTGGTGCGAAACGTTAGTTTAGTCCAGTAGATGGCTACTGTTTAACGTTAATTAACGCCAAAAGTTGATCGACACCAATTGGCAACGGTAAATAGGTTTGCATCTTTATTTAATGGTAGTTGGTTAAACTTCCCTGGCAATAAATGGTGCAGGAAAATGCGAACTTAAATTCAATTCGTATTTTATTAAAGTTCAGCAACGGGTCATTTAGCGTATCCCTTGTTCCGGAGTCCATACACTTACATTACATATGATTCTTTCCTGCAATAAATAAATAGGCATTGGAGACATTGTAAGGTAGGATTAAACAAACGAAGCTTCAACAATCAGCAAGAGGCCGAGCAGGCTCATTCTACCGACGGTAGCAAAGAAAAAGGGCGAGCGACCGACAATGAAAGCGGATATGTGCTCTATCAATTACTTGCGGCCGTCTTGTGGCGGCCGTCTTGTGGCCGTCTCGTTGCCGTCCATCCTACGCGACAACTCTATTTTATTAATAAAGATACAAACAGATCTGGACACACGCTAGTGTGTCGCGCCAAGTTAGGCAACAATCATCACAACAAACATCATATCAGTTCAATTGTCGAGGTTGTAAACCATTGTAGCGTGGCACCATTGCGCCAGTGTCGTATATCTTGAAGCATAGTTGGGGACATTTCAGGTACTTGGGGAAAAATAATGATGCGGTACAAAAGCTTAAATTGTATTGAAATCAAGAGCAATGACCCACCTGACAAAAATTAACTCATGTAGGAATGCCAGCTAAGCTGCTTTCAATGCAAAATCTGACCCTCAATAATGTTGAAAATGTGTAACTAGCTAGTCCGCTCATCCCCATGTTAATTTCCATAGGGTGATTATTCATCGATACCGAGATAACGGGAAGGCTTCCAGCTATGGAATTGGGCGAATGACTGCAATACGATATGAACTGCGTACATTTTATGGTTTGGAGTCTAAGGGAGGATGGCGTGGGATGGCGCGTAAGTACGAAAATATTGTTATAACCATTGTTGGTATTGTCGGCATCGTCTCGCATTGGACAGCCAAAGTTCGGACAATGACAACGTGTATACTGACGTGCGTGCCTAGTGTAGCACGAACAACGTTGCCAAAGAAATTGTATTCACGTCCAATTCACGAAAAATAAACCAACTGTAAAAACAAAGCAAAATAAACAAAGCCAAAAACTGGTGAAGAGGCCACCAAGTTGAGTGGTTCGGCCCTTCAAAGGAGTGATATCAACACACCAAAACTAATGAAATAAAACAAATTTCAACAAAATTAAAACCAAACCAAAAACCTATAAAGAGGTGACCAAGTTGAGAAAGATTCGGTCTATAGGCAAAAATGTAGTAGCACATTGTTGAAAACCCTCTTTATTACACATCTGCACTGTAGTGGAGTGGAGTCTAATACACAATTTAAAAAAAAGGAGTGATATCATATCAAAAACCAAAACTGGTAAAAGGGGCAGCCAAGTTCCGAATGGTTCGTCCCTTCAAAGGAGTGATATCAACACACCATAATATTCGCCAACTTAATCGCACCGAATAATACTTTGGACGTTAAATGAAAACTTGTACATTGCTACCGAAAGTAGCAATGTTCTAGTTTACATTTAACCTTCGAACTATTAGGCGTTGCGATTAACTTGGCGAATGTTTTGGTGTGTTGATATCACTCCTTTGAAGGGCCGAACTATTCGGAACTTGGTGGCCCCTTTTACCAGTTTTGGTTTTTGATGTGGTAAAATTACCGATCATAGACTTTCAACTGGATCCATCAGTGGATTGGGGATGATGTCTTCATTCATGACCATGGTCGTCACCCCAATAGCTTCCCGTTACCCAAAAACTGTTAGCTAGTGTAAGAAAGGCAACCAAAACTTAGAAAGAAAGACTGAGCAAGCGGCTGCAATACTGTTTGAGGGAAGAAACGGTTGCAAGGATGTCGAGAAAGAAAGTCTATTGAAGCAAAAAAAAAAAAAGATGCCGAGGTCATGATGAATACAGGAACAAAACTGTTAGAGACAGCATGTCAGAAATTGGCCATAACTGCCATTAATAGGCCTAAATGTGGCTATCTAACATTCAGTAGAATGGAACCCCATACAATCAGGAGTTTCTACTTTTTTAGCTTGCTGACGGTAGTCTGGTTTTTTTTTAGCAGTTAACTCTTCTTAATCTCTCAGCACTACAAAGCAAAAGAAAAATTAAATACTATTTTAGGCTCCTTGGGAAAAACTCAACTGTAATTTGGTATTTATAGGCTACCATTAAAAAAAAGTGTATGAAAATTTGTTAATTTGGCTGCGTGAAAAATGTGAAAAATCGAGATTTTGAATTGTGAAAAATTTTGAAAATCTGGTAACATGCCTGGTATGCTGAAATCACGTAGAAGTTGGTTTCAGTTAAGACAGTCTGCTAATGAACCGCCATCTGATCTGACAACAATTACGCTCTGACAATTACGCTCTGACAATTACGCTCTGACAAT
>JAHWFP010217610.1:0-33473 GCA_023313725.1 Lithobius niger | reverse complement strand
AAAAAAATGCGCAGAAATAGAAGAAAAAAAGTAATTCACTAAAAGAACTAGCCGAAACACATAGAAAAAGCACTGTATTTAGTTGGTAACTTCTTTAATGAAACAAACGTGTGATCGTGTGTTACCTTTTATTGATAAAGGTACCTGCAAGGTGCTTCCTGCTGTGCAAAAATCAGTCCTCCGTTAGTCTAATATTCCTTCATATCACTCCACTGTGCATTTGTCTGTACCTTTCTACTACGCGAACTGGTTAAAGATTTTCTACAGAAAGTATTGTTACAGCCAAGCAGGGCTGCGTCGGGCAGATGATCGGGTGCGGTTAACGCTCGCTAAAACCCTTTGACCCTTTGGAGCACCTGCTATTTTTCCTATGACCTTCATGAGACTTCACTAGGGCCGAAAATAAGGGATAGTGTAAGTTTATGTGTGTGTTGGGTGGGTGGGTGGGTGGGTGAGGGTGCAGTAGGGGTGGTACCCCTTTTCAAAAGTCTACGTGCCCGTAGCATAAAAAAAAAAAAAAAAAATTACTTTGATTTTTTGGTAAATCGGCCCCCTCTCAGGCCAACTTTCTGTATTCGCCCTTAGTCAGGGCATGGAAATCAGTTTTTTTTGTTTTTAAAAAAGCGTTTTTTCTATACGGTTCATACCAGTATATTTTCTTTCACTTTTGTGGAGTCTAGAAATGTCTAAAATATATTGTTTGAAGCCAAGAAAGGTCTTAGAATATCTAAAAATCCGTCAGCTTCTGGGGCTTCACCCCGGACCCCACTGGTGGAGCTCACAGCACTCCCCCAGACAACCTAGCTGGAGTGGGTGAGTCGGCAAATTTAAGCAAATTTTGAAAGAAAAGTCAGTAAATTTTGCCTCTCGGCCCCCCCCCCCCCCCCCCAAGAAAATGCCCTTCGCTACGCCCCTGCGGGGACCCTTGACAACGCTCGCGGTGGGCCTCAAGACTTCCTTTTTGCCCGCCTAAAGCTTGTGGCACACTGCTCCGTTCCGACGACGAAGAGAGCCTCCAGGGCCATCGTAGTTAACGACTGACTGCAACGGATGGCCAGCACACATTGCTTTCGACGCTAACTACGGTGGGCCTGGAGGCTCGCTTCGTCGTCGAATCGGAACAGAACGGAGCAGTGTGCCACAAAGCTTTACTGCTGTCCCTTTTGTTAACTCCTAGACTGAAAGGTGCAAGAAAAGAAATTGCCAGTTTGTGTGGCAAATAATAAGACTCATCTTCAGCAAGCACGAAGTTCTGCGTAATTATGTCCGTAATTATGTCTCCATAAAATTAAGTGCTTTCAAAATTATATTTTTAACCAGTCAAATAACCACTTTTGCATTTTAATCTTCCGTAAATCATCAAGCCATGGCCTCAGAACGATTTTGTGACTAGAAGGCAACTTTTTCAAACTGTATGAAGGATTTCTAAAAAAAAAAAGGGTTTTTTTTTTATGCGTTGTAGCGTGCTGCATACCTACGTCATAAGTAAGTAAGTCACTACCACCAGAGCAGCAGTTTCCTTGCGTTAGTGAAAGTCGAAAAAACAAGCCTATGGTTCACGCTAGACGTCAAACGTGTTATTTACGTATGTACGTAACTTCGTAATATTAGCCAGGTTTAGCGAAAGAAGAAAATGCTAGCTGCTGCGACTGATTTGAGGGGTCACGGTAAAGACGTCCACTGACAGGATAGTGGAGCCCATAAGGTCATAAAAAAAACCTTATTAATTTTCGGCTAAATTCTTCCGTTTTTGTGATGGCCAGTTTAACCTTGTCACCAAGACCAAAAAGGGAAGATATTGGCCGAATATTAATAACCGTATTGTTTTTATGACCTTGTGGGCTGCGACTTTACGAATAGAGAGAACCTTATGATGAGAAACAAACTTTCCTTCACACTACCAACCTGTCAGCATGCACGGTGTAACGCGTTTAGGAATGCGTGTTTCATTTATGAAACGCAAACCTTGAGATTCCCTATTTGAACATGAGGGTTTTTATTACGAACTGATATTGAAACTTTTCACAGTAACACATCTGTTTATCGTGCACCACAGGGCTTAACTTCCTACATATACATGCAACAAAAGAGACAATCTGTGACTACAAAATAGTGCTACAGCAAAATACATTTTAGTTGCCACGTTTCTAGGCTAAGGGTCTGTCCCCTTATCAAGCAAAGTCGCTAAAATTTTTAGATTAAAGCTTCATCACAATGCATATAATTATATACAGTATATAAATCTTTACAATTTGACAAGGTTCATTGCATTAACAGGGCCAGCACCTATGCGTATTGGCATACAGGATACCTACAGGATACAGGATACCTAAAGGCTTTTGTCGTGGCTTACACGACTCGAGACGACCCTTAGCCTCGAAACGTCATAGCGTCGTAGTCTAGGCCACATTTGGGAAAAAGGCGTTTTTTAGCATGCAAGAAGCATTTCGTATAACAATTTGGAATCAGGCGTTTTTAAGGTATTTCGACCCCCTCCCCCCGAGTTCAAAAATGCCTGTTGCTAGCTCGAAAAATGGACCGGAAGTCCGTAATTTAAGATGGTGGCCAAAATGGCGCCCAATTTTGCCAAATTTGGCCGATTGTGCAAGAACCGTTAGTGATACACAAAAACGGTTCAGATAAAAGTTGTTTGCAATAATGTAAACTACAATTTTATTCCCATACAGGTTTTTTATATCTCTTATGGTTTTCAAGAAAAATGGATTTTAAGCCAGTTTCGGCCATTTTTTGGCTAATTTAATGCTAACAGACGTCTCAATTTGTCAATTTACAAATTTCAACTGCTGCTGCGTCGTTTCTAATTCAGGAGGATGGCTCCAATTAGAATCATTCGAAAGGTGGGAGTTTATTTTTTGCAACAAAGGTCGTTGAAAGGGTCTACGACTGTTAGGAACCGAGCTACGCCTGTATTACTAGAGGCTGGTATCACAGTCACCGTTGGATTTTTCGCTCATTTTTAAATTTCAACTGCTATTGTGGCGTATCTAATTTAGGTAGATAATCCCAATTAGATACATTCGAAAGGTAAGAATATCTTCTTTGCAGCACGGGTCGTTTAAAGGATCTACGTCTGTTAGGGACCGAGCTACGCCTGTTTTACTATGACCTGGTGCCACAGTCACCGTTGGATTTTTCGCTCATTTTCAATTTTCAATTTCTATTGTGACGTGTTTCATTCAGTTAGATGACTCCAATTAGATGACTCCAATTAAAGGTGAAAATATCTTCTTTGCAGCAAGGGTTCGTTTAAAGGGTCTAGGGACCGAGCTACGCCTGTTTTACTAGGGGCTGGTATCACAGTCACCATTGGATTTTTCGCTCATTTTCAACTTTCAACTGCTATTGTGACGTGTCTAATTTAGGTAGATGACTCCAATTACATTCATTCGAAGAGTAGGACTGTCTTCTTTGAAACAAGTGTAATTGAAAAGGTCTACGACCCGAGCTACTCCCGAGGAACCGAGCTACTCCCGTTTTACTACGGGGCTGGTATAACAGTCACCGTTCGATTTTTCGCTCATTTACGACTTTTAACTGATGCTGAGACGTTTCTCATTTAGGTAGACCCTTTCAACTACCCTTGTTGCAAAGAATGCATCCCTACCATTCGAATAAACCTAATTGAAGTCATCCACCTGAATTAGATAAATCACAATAGACGTTGAAAGTTGAAAATGAGTGAAAAATCCAACGATGACTGTGATACCAGCTCCTAGTGAAACGAGTGTAGCTCGGTTACTAATAGTCGTAGACCCTTTCAATTATACTTGTTTCAAAGAAGACAGTCCCTACTTTCGAATGAATCTAATGGGAGTCATCTAACAGAATTAAACAAGTCACAATAGAAGTTGAAAGTTGAAAATGAGCAAAAAATCTAACCGTGACTGTGATACCAGCCCCTGGAAAACGGGTATAGCTCGGTCCCTAACAAATGTAGGCCCTTTCAACGACCTTTGTTGCAAAGAAGACATTCTCACCTTTTGAATGAATCTAGTTGGGGTCATCTACCTGAATTAGACACGTCACAATAGCAGTTAAAAAGTTGAAAATGAGCAAAAAATCCAATTGTGACTGATACCAGCCCCTAGTAAAACAGGCGTAGCTTGGTTCCTAACAGTCGTAGACCCTTTCAACGACCCTTATTGCAAACAAGACACTCCCACCTTTCGAATGAGTCTAATTGGAGCCATCCACCTGAATTAGAAACGACGCAGTAGCAGTTGAAATTTGTAAATCGACAAATTGAGACGTCATGTAGCATTAAATTAGCCAAAAAATGGCCGAAAATGGCCTAAAATCTATTTTTCTTGAAAACCATACGAGATATGAAAAAAATGTATTGGAATGACATTGTAGTTTACATTATTGCAAACAACTTTTATCTCAACCGTTTTTGTGTGCCACTATCGGTTCTTGCAAAATCGGCCATATTTGGCAAAATTGGGCGCCATTTTGGCCGCCATTTTGAATTACAGACTTCCGGTCCATTTTTCGAGCTGGCAACAGGCATTTTCAAACTCAGGGGGTTCTAAATACCTTAAAAACACCTGATGCTAAATTGTTATAGGAAATGCTTCTTGCAGTGCATTTTTATGAAAATTGGCCTAGTCTGTTAGTTTTTAGTTCATTTTGGTGTAACATGCAGTTTTGGGCTTTTTTTATTCACATACCTTAATCCTTTTTATTATCATCAAAAGTGATCGGGGCACTAACAGCCGTATTCCAGAAATCCATTCAAGTGTGAGTGTGAGAGAGCAAATGTTAGTTCAGACATCTGAGGTAAGTGTCAACAATTTTAGTACAACTACACAAGCGGATGTTAGTGTCCTATAATATTTTTTGGTATTTCTATAGACGCGGCTTGACCCTTACACTCACCCATAGCCAGACTTTGCTCTTAAATGAATGGAATTCGGCTATAAGGGTCTTTGTTCTGTTCTTTTAACGGTCAAATCATTATGTAATCGGATCTAAAAGTACTAAAGTTCTTCATCAATATGGGAATTTTGAGATGCAGGAAGCAGTTAAAAGCCGTGTTTACAGCAACGGTATTACCATAGATTAGAAAGTTAACTAGATGTACCGTCTCACCTATTCCCATCCTACGCGGACCTCTGGCGGAAGTTGCGGCTACTAATACCTCTGCTAATGCTTTGCTTTCGTGCTGCTTCGAAGGCAAAAGCATTAGCAAAGGTATTAGTAGCCGCAACTTCCGCTAGACGTCCGCGTAGGATGGGAATAGATGAGACGGTACATCTAGTTAACTTTCTAATCTATGGTATTACACTAGGAAGGTCTCAAAATGCAGAAAACGTACGAGGCGGGAGGCGTTTGAATGCTTTCTCGATGTGGCACCATGATAAACAATGATTTGAAAATCACCGATGAACGTGGTAAGGCCAACTGACTGTTTTAAAAGTTCCGCGTTTTCAATTTCATTTTGCTGGCTTTAGCATACAGTTTGAACTTTCAGATAAATAAATAAATACAAAAATAAGTTTCAGATGTTGTAGAAAGTTGTGATAAAGTGAACTTTTCCCAGACGACGAAAGAGCGAGCTATGTAATGTGACATAAAAACTGGTAAGGAGTGATATCAACACACCAAAACATTCGCCAAGTTAATCGCACCGACTAATAGTTCGAAGGTTAAATGAAAACTAGAACATTGCTACCGAAAGTAGCAATGTTCTAGTTTTCATTTAACCTTCGAAGTTTTCATTTAACGTCCAAAGTATTATTCGGTGCGATTAACTAGGCGAATGTTTTGGTGTGTTGATATCACTCCTTTGAAGGGCCGAACCATTCGGAACTTGGCGGCCCCTTTTACCAGTTTTGGTTTGTGATATGATATCACTCCTTTTTTTTAAAATTGTTTATTGACTCAACTCCACAACCGTCCAGATGTGTAATAAAGTGCCACGTCAACAAGAAATTGGTTTTCAACAATTTGCTACTACCTTTTGCCTATAGGCCGAACCATTGTCAATTTGGTCAACTCTTTATAGGTTTTTGGTTTGGTTTTAATTTTGTTGTAGGCTAATTTGTTTTATTTAGTTACATTTGGTGTGTTGATATCACTCCTTTGAAGGGCCGAACCACTCTCAACTTGGTGGCCTCTTTACCAGTATTTGGCTTTGTTTATTTTTCTTTGTTTTTGCAGTTGGTTTATTTTTCGTGATACAGTGTGTGTCTAGGCACGCACGTCAGTATACACGTTGTCATTGTGCGAACTTTGGCCGTCCAATGAGAGACGATGCCGACAACACTAACAATGGTTATAACAATATTTATTTATAACGCCATCCCCGTTATGCCCACAGGCTCCAAACCATAAAAAAGTACCCAGTTCGTATTGTACTGTACCCATTCGTCCAATTTCATAGCTGGAAGCCTTCCCGTTTTCTCGGTATCGATGAATAATCACCGTATGGGATTTAACATGAGGATGAGCGGACTAGCTAGCTAGCTAGCTGAATATAGGTGCTGGTAGTAACACATTTTCAACGTTATTGAGGGTCAGATTTTGCATTGAAAGCAGCTTAGCTGGCATTCCTACAAGAGTTAATTTTTGTCAGGTGGGTCATTGCTTTCGATTTCAACACAATTTAAGCTTTTGTACCGCATTATTATTTTTCCCCAAGTACCTGAAATGTGCCCAACTATGCTTCAGGATATAAGACACTGACGCTATGGCGTCGCGCTACAATGTTTTATAACCTCGACAATTGAATTGATGTGATGTTTGTTGCGATGTTTGTTGCCTAACTTGGCGCGACACACTAGCGTGTGTCTAGAGGTTCAAATCCATTGGAAAACGTTAACGTCAAGGTTTTATTTGGCAACAAAATAAATAAGTTTAAGTAAAAGATTCTAGAAATGCCCTATACTAGGAAACAGGACTAGGGCCTATTACAGGCGGAGCGGATTGAAATATTAAGTCTCTTGTTGGTTCATGGTTAGTTCGATTTGTGCTGCTAAGAATGACTTGTGTACCAAATTTCCTTCTTTTCCTCGATCGGGAAGAATTTATTGGTCAAGCATCAAGGGAAAGGGGGGGGAGGGACGCTGGGGGCTGTTGGGTGTATTTCATTGGGAGTTCCATGACTGCATGGTTCAACTTGTTCTGCTAAGAATGACTATTGTAACAAATGTCATGCTTTTAGCACGATTTGCAAGAATTTGTTGGTCAAGCTTCAGGGGGGGGCTTTGGGGGGGGGGGGTGCTCGGGTGTCTTTCATGGTGAGTTCCATGACTGGTTATAATTTGTATTGCTAAGAATCACTTGTGTACCAAATTCATGCTTTTAGCTCGATTTGCAAGAATTTTTTGGTCAAACCTCGGGCGGGACATGGGGGAGGGAGCGCTGAGGCCCTTGAAGGGTGTTATTAATATAATAATAATAATAATAATAAAATGTTAGGTGCTGGATCACACAGGTCTGAAAAGGACACAAAAGAGTCACTAAAATACAGCCTAAAAAAGAGGGAGGGGCATGGGGAAGCATTTACGATGCACGAAAAAAAAGGACATCAGAAGGTCACACAGCCAGAGGCCCAAGTCAATGTTTTAAAAACGTGATGAAAATAAAAGTGGCAACAATAAGAAATAAATGCATGGTTTACGCAGAGCCAGAGGCTCTTTGACAACGTCTGTATAAAAATTGTATAATATAGAAATAAAATCATAGGCAGACAGTAATGTACCACAAACCATAGTTGATAAGTGACCAACAGAGTTCTGTGGGAAATACGTGTAATATGAATCAAATGAGTCGTAGGTGATTTTAAAAAAATGATATGACATATACAATGAATAAAAAAAATTTTAAACGCAGCCAGACAAATAATCTGACGAGTCCACAGCACGTAAGTCCACAGCACGTAATCCTTAGGAATTCAAAGAAACAACAGTTATCAATTCGCCAGGCAGGTAGGTTGTTCCACACTCTAACAACACGATTAGAAAGGAAATATTTCTGGCAGTCCATATTAAAAGTTCCAGCTACAATTTTCCAAGTGTGGCCACGACTGCGTGTATTGCCTCGAAGTTCAAAAAATCTACAATAGTCAAAATTAACAGCACCATGAAGTAAGGAGTAAGTTAAATATAGATCAGCTTTAGATGGCGTAGTTCAAGAGAGTCTAATTGTGTTAATATAAGCCGGTTGGCATAAGAAATATTCCTGAGACCCCATAGTGACTTGGTGAAATACCGCTGTACAGATCTAAGTGGTTTATATCGCCCATCAAATTTGGAGACCAAACTGGGCTTGCATACTCAAGGATGGGTCTCACACCTTGAAGGCCCACACCAGTGTGTCCGTACCTCTTGAGGTGAATAACTTTTTAATCCAAGCTGCACGTTGGTTTGCCATCCTTACTACATGGTCACAATGGATCCTGGCCTTCAGATCTGACGAGAACCGTACACTGAGATTTTTAACCGTATTTTTGTGGGGCAAAACTGAACCAGGGGAGAGAGGTTTAAAGTTATGTCTACCAAGAGGGAAAACAATACATATCTTTGGAGCAATGGTCAATTCCCACATGCAAGACCAATTTAAAATTTCATTAGTCGTCGATGACAAGCCAAAATAAGAAGCATCGACAACGACTTGACTGTGCATCTAACTGTCGTCTGCAAATTTACTTAAAGATGTATTAACAGAGTTGATTTTTAAATAATTTAAAAAGAGGATAAATGGGGGTTCCGTGGCTAGTTTGATTTGTACTACTAACAATGACTTGTGTACCAAATTTCATACTTTTAGCTCGATGTGCTTGATTTTATTGCTTGACAATTGTACTATTCACGATTCCAGGATTCTAAAGTTACAATGGTGAGTGTTGAAAATAAATTCCAAACACTGTAATTTCTTCCATAGTAATTGGACGATTTACAGTAAATTCTAGCTCAGCAATACTTTTAGAGGTTTCAAGCTATGTACCAAATTTCATTCCTATCCGACCTTTCGCTCCACCCATACTACAGCAGTGCAACCAACATTTTGCAATTTGGTGTCTGTTTTTTCCGCTACGCCAACAATTGCCAGGAAAAAATACTTTGTCCGAACGTTGCCCTGTATCGGAATATCTTTTTGTACAACGAAAATATTTCTATAGCCTTACCTCATTCCTTCTCCGAATATTCCGGAACAGAAACCTTGCAAATGCATAGTTCTCTGTCGATTATGGTATGTCAAAGACCCTACAAATGTCCTAGAAAAATTATCTGTTCCTCCTGAAATTACCTACAGCAGTTGAAAACTACGTTAACTTTCCTTCTTTAAGTATTGCTTGCTCTTTCTTCCAACTTTTGTTACACGAAAGTCAACATTAACCACTATTTTTATGACGAAGATCAACAGCGTTTTTAGGAACGATTTTAAGTTTACCAAAATGAGGGTCATGGACCATTGGTATTATTGTTTAGTGTCTTCCATTTACCAACAAACGTCTATTAGATTGCTTGAATAAATCTTATAGGGTACAGTACACACGTCAGTCATATTCTTAGATTATGTCTAGTCATTTTCAGGTTTTGCTTTAATTGCTGTACGTTCTTGTGACGTCTGCTTTTGCAGGCATGACACCAGGACACGGAAATAACTTATACAAATACTTCATCATCTAGCATTGATCATCATTTTATTTCGATGATGCATTACCACTACGATTAATTATAGCTTTTAAGTTTAAAAACAGAGTTTCAGCCTCGTATCTGCTTAAAGGGAGAATACACGACTGGGCTTCCCTGTTATATATAATTTTTGTTAATTTTTTTTGTAATGTTGGTTCCTTCAGTCAGGGCCTCCCATAGTTCCGATTGGGCCTATGGCTCCAAATTTTCTGTGGGCCCCTCATACTTTTCTGTGGGATTAGTATGCTTACGGTCCGTGGGCAAGGATTTTTTTTTACTCTTTAGCTTTTTGTGCCTGTTTCCTGGGCTACGGTGGAGTACGTTGCAGAAGCCGTTTTCAACTGAACATACTGAACGCCATTTTTGCAGTTTTATTTTTTAGCCTGGAACCCTTTGAAACACAGGCCTAGTGGCAGAAGCCACACTTACTTCCCTCTCTGGTTAGCCCTGCCTCCAGGGCACTGTACCGAAAGACTCGTTCCCTCCGCAATGTGGCTATCCTCGTAGCATTTCGGCACTTCTATGGAAACGTAATTCTCACGCCATTGTAAACCATTATAAGTGGGTGTATTGTATCGAATACAATTGAATGACAGCTATAATTTATTTATATCAGTCGTAGCGCCAAAAGGCATTATAACGACATGTAAGATAAAAACAAACAACCCCAATACAACGATGTATTAGAGTAGTTGCACTGTATAGGAGTATGCTGAGCAACCATACTTCAAGATGGGTCGATGATTTTATACACAGATCCATCTTGGATTATGATGCTCCTTGCTCCAGCACACGTTTGTATAGTGGTACGAAACTGAGGCGAAACCGAGACGGTGTCGTTACAGGTCTCGCTCATTTAGTCAGAAGTAGTATAAAATTTGGCGGAAAGCAAGCCTTTTAGAGCGACCCCCGGTCCCCCCTGCTGCTCCTAATATTTTGCATTTAAAAAGTGCTACTGTTTGTTGAGCAATTTTCCGGCGTGTAAACTTTCTCGTTGGGTTACTCATCAGGAAAACCCGTGCTATTTGAATATTTTGCAGGTATTTTGGTTTCTAAAGTGTTGTTGTTTGTTGATCATTTTTCACAAGTTATGCGTATTTTTTTACGGATGAGGGGTGTGACTTTCTAGCACATGGACCATTTGATACAGGGAACGAGTGGTGGGTATAAAAGGCGCGGATAATTCCGTTGATCTTTATATCAGCCATGGTTGCCAATTACAAGGTGGTCTCGAGGTTCCAGTGCAAGAAATGCAAAGTTGAGTTTTTATCGCGAAAAGAGGTGGAAAGTCATTTGCAGAAGCCTTGCATTTTAAACTTTACTTGTCCCAATTGTGGAGGACTCATTTCTTCCTACGATGAAGTTTTGGCACACAATGACCGATGCGATGGAAAAATGATCACGCTTGAAAAAATCAAGTTTGGATGTGCATATTCCTGCGAAGCTTGTCAGAAGTATTTTCTCGATATAGCAAATGCTACGGTTCATACCAGTATTTCACATTCGTCTTGTCCGACGAACGAAGAGACGGTTTCGGTAGATAAAAAAAAGGACCAACAATGATTGATGAAGAAAAAAAACGAGAGCTTCCAATTCTGACAATGAGATTTTCTTGCGTCAATACTGCAAAAAGACGTTCGGGAACAATATGTGTAAACGGAGGCATGAAAGGCGTCACGAAGGAAAATGTAACGTGAGCTGCAAATCGTGCGGTGTGACTTAGTCTAATCAGCTCGCGTATAAACAACTGGCTGTAAAACAACGTGTGATTGAAATTGGAGAGTCTTAAAAAACAGACGTGAATTGTCCTTTCCCAAACTCAAACCTGTGTTGAAGAAAGAAATAATTTCTTAAATATCCGAAAATTTCAACCTCGTTGTCAACAATGTCAGCTCTCTAGTCAAGCCTATAATAGAGGATACCAGAATCGACTGGGCCTTGTCCTACATGATTTATGATATGAAAGACAAGACGGAGGTGACAAACGATACCAAACTCGAGGTGAGGCCTTTCAGTTTGGAATTAGGAGGATTTGATCTAGTGCGCGGTGCTTTCAACAGATGCTTCTTAACTCTCAAGCGGGATTTTAAGTCGGATGAAATGCTCTACGAGCCCTTGATTTGTTGGAACAATACGAGGACAAACATTGGAATCTTTTAGAACAATGTCGACGTCTTATGGTAAACATAAAAGCTCAAACTGAATTATGCATTCTCTTCGAAAAGGAAGAGATAATTCGGAAACTATTAAGGCTTATTTAACTCCAACCTGACCACAGTGGGGAGCAAGGAAATATCGAACAAAATTCTGCATAGTGTTGGACAGTTTGCAGTAGAAGGAAGTGGATGGGTTGTCAAGCAATGTGTGTGCACCGAACTATGCGTTGGAATTTATAGACCTTTTGCGGGGAAAGGTTACGTAGCACTTCCAACAACCTCAAACTAGGGCCCGATATACTGGTTAATGTGGATAGTGAAGAAGATAGATGTTTTCTGTGGTCCGTGTTGGCAAGTATACACCCCGTTCCATCTTCGCAACATGATTGGGATACAAAACATTATCTGTCTCATGCGGACGAGTTAGTTGTACGTGAGTTGGACCCCATTCCTTTATCCAAAATCGCGGCATTCGAAAAAGCCAACAACATTTCGGTATCTGTTTTGGTTTTGAGGATGACGAGCCTTGCGTTTATCTAGTGAGTTCCTTAGTTGAAAGCAAGCATCACGACGACTCGCTTCTTCTCTATGGACGCTACGTGACGATAAAAGACTTTCAACAAATTCACCCCAACAAGCACTTGAAGTATTTTTGCAGGCATTGCTTTCACGGTTTCGAAATCGTTTCAAGTATGAAAACTACCACCTTCCTTCTTGCGTGGGAGTTCCGTATCAAAAGACCACATTGCCCGACAATGACTTTATCCGGTTTAAGAATTTCAAGAACGAACTCAAAATGTTCTACATAGCTTACAAGGACATTGAAGTGGCGCTGCACCCAATCTCCAGTTGCAATGAAAACGATACATACACCAGAGTTAACCACATTCACCAACCTTGCAGTTTTGCCTACGTAATTGTTGACCACTTACGCGGAGTATTTTCTAAAAAGTTATACAGAGGAGTAGATGTGCAAGTTTTCTTCGAATTTATATTAGAGGAGCAGAAAAAGATCGTGGCTTACGTAGATTCCCACAAGCAACGAATGAAACATTTAACCAAGGAACAGGGGTTGCTGTACAAAGAAGCTGCAGTGTGCCATATCTGCAAACAAGGAGAATTTACTCCACCACAAGAAAAGTTTAACGGATTTACGAAAGTACGAGACCACGGCCACATCACCAGTGAATTTAGAAGACCTGCGCGCAGCAAGTGTAACTTTTCTTACACTTGAACAAAAACATTGCGGTTGTTATGCATAATTTCGAAAAATACGACAGTCATTTCGTTGTGAAGGCTTTGAATTCGTTTAAAGATTTGAAAGCTCTGCATAATGTCAGGATCATCACTAAGAACAAGGAAAGAATCAGCAGCATGAGGTTGGGCGGTTTTACATTCATAGAATCACATCTAGCATTTATGACGGCATCGTTGGAAACTCTAGCTTCGAACTTAAATAGCTTTAGCATTATGGACAAGCTTTTCGAGGGTGAATTCATGTAGCTCGTACGAGGCCTTAGGCGAAAAGGTGTGTATCCCTATGAATACCTGACAAATGTGGAAGTGTTTGAGGAGAGGCGTTTACCTCCCATGTTGGCATTTGCCTCGCTGTTGAAAGGATCGATCTGCTCCGAATCTTAACAAAACGCGATGAAGATTTTGGATTTAGGCAAATGCAAAACGTTTGGAGATTACCGCAACCTGTATTTTTGGATGGACATTGGGCTTTTAGCCGATGTCTTTAGAAACTTTAGAGCGACGAGTTTGGCTAGTTATGGGTTGGACCCCTCCCATTACACCCTCCCATTACACCCTCCCTTTCTCGGGACTTGGCGCTCAAGAGGACAGGAGTGTTTTTGTATCTCTTCACTAACATTGACATGCATCTTATAGTGGAAAAGGGTATAAGAGACGGTGTTTCGTTTATAGCTAGAAGATACGCTAAAGCCAACAACCCATACATACCATCTACCTTCGACCCTGATAAAAAGAATTCTTACATCATATTTTTGGACTTCAACTTGTACGGTTGTGTAATGTGCGAGCATCTACCGACTGGAGATAACGAATGGTTGCCGGAAGACCAGCTCAAGCATATAAAATCTCAATAATTACGGAGATCGGAGTGACACAGGGCTGATATTAGAAGTAGACTTGAACAACCCCGAGATGCTTCATGCATTGCACAATGAATTCCTGTTATCCCTGGAGCACATGAAAATCACAAAGTCTATACTTTCTCCTTTCAACCGTCGGGCAATCGAGGACTTGCGGTTAACGTACTGCAAACACCTAAAGTTAACAATTATTAACCTTCTCTCTAAGATAAACTACGTGGTGCACTATAGGAATTTGAAATACTACATCTCTCTCGACATAGTTCTCAAGAAAATACACAGAGCGATCAGCTTTAGACAACCCCTTGGCTGAAACCTGACATAGAGTTTAGTAACGAGAAACGGCAAGCTGCTAGTAACGATTTTGACAAAAACCTCTACAAACTGCAAAATAATTCGATTTTCGGTAAAACAATAGAGAACAAACGTAAGAGAATCAACGTCTTGATAGCGACGACGAAAGAGAAAGCTATCAAGTACGCGTCTTACACCCACACGAGTTTCACTTCTCTAAGCGAGGATTTGGGAATATTTACAAAGACTCCCGCACAACATCATCTTGAACAAGCCCATCGTGGTTGGGTTTATCATCTTGGAACTGTCAAAGTTATTAGTCTACCAGTTTCACTACAACCACATGATGTAAAAGTACGGTCCAGAGAGATGTAAACTCCTAGTCACGGACACGGATAGTTTATGTTATTCGATAGAAACGGATGATATTTACAAAGATATGGACGAAGATGCATCGTTGTACGACACACCTGACTACCCAAAGGATCATTCCTTACACTCTAACGTCAACAAAACAGTATTGGGGAAGATGAAAGACGAGAGCGCGGGGTGCCCAATTTCCGAGTTTGTAGGTTTAAAGTCAAAACTTTACAGCATTTTACAATCGGATGGGAAGAACAAGATGGCCTGCAAATGCATTAAGAAAACAGCACAAGTCGTGCACGAAACGTACAAGAATGTGCTGTTTAATAATAGCTTCGTGAGAACTCTGTGGTCTTACATTCGTTTGGAGGCGCACAAACTAAAATTCGTCACCATCAACAAGTCGGGTTTCAGTCCCTACGACGACATGAGATGGGTCTGTAACGATGCAGTCAGTACTCTAGCTTACGGGCACGTGAATTCAGCTTAAACTATCCATGTTGTCTGTCCAACTGTTGTACTTGGAGTCATAGCCCTTCTATTTATCGAAATAAAACATATTTCCATCTTTCCCCTCTTTTTACGTAATACTTGCTCCACTAGAAATAAATCTGGAACTTGGGTTTTTTGAATTTCCTGTTCGTAGAAACCTCGAGCAACGGTTCACCCGACTCGTCCTTTAAAAGATACGTAACTGGTTGGGTTTTTTTTGCACTTTACGGATCGTGAATACTTTTGAAAATTCTTTTGTCGAAATGTTTTAACTTTAGAAATCCTGACTTTATTTCCTATGGTGAACTTGAATTTCTTCAGCAGTTGTTCACAGCTAGTACGTCTCAGCAACGGTTCGTGACGTCTGATTACTTCCCTAGGTTTCAGTTTTGTTGTGAAATGAACCGTGTCATTGTAATGCGAAACCAACTCGTCGATAATGTGTATCCACTTGTAATTCTGGTTAATTTTTTCCTCATTCGAGGTTTCAGCGTTCTGTTGAAACGTCAACCACGCTCGTCTGCTTCTCATAGTTCGTAGAGTACATGTTGATGTAATGGCGCCTAAGTAGCGCTTTGAAGTCTTTATTGTAGAACTCACTACCTAAATCGACTTGCAAATTTTTAGGGGCGTTCGCTCCTGCGAGTATCTTCTTGAAAGCTTCGGTAACATCTTGACCGGTTTTAGATTTAAGAGGAATGGCCCAAGCAAACTGGGACATGACGTTAATTCAAGTCAGTAGGTAGTTAAATCCTTTATTTAGCTTAGCGTACAGTATCATCTCCACCAGTCAGCCTGCCATAGATTGTTTAGACCCAGTACAATCACTTTCATTTCGGAAAATTTTTCTGCGTTGGTTTGTGAAGTTTGTTTACGAGTTGATAGATTTTTTTCCCATTCCCATTGAGTTTTGTTTTCACGATTTTCTTAACGACGGAAGCGGCTAGCTTTTCCCTCGATGCCAGAGATGGATCCTCTCTCACCTTTTGAGCTTTTGAAATTAGAGCTTCATTGGCGGCATAGCGATCTTTTAAGTCCAAGCTTTCGGCGTAAGCTATATCGTGTTCTTTGCAAGCTTCGTCTAGTTTATTTATTCCAGGATCACCTCGTGCCAGTCGCTTCTTTAGCCGAGTTCCAGGACCGCAGTATTGATACCCTGGTAAATGTATTTCAACGGGCAAGTTATCTATGAATTTGTTCACGAGTCCCTTCCGCGTTTTGACGAAGTAAGCTTTTCTTGTACCACATACATCGCAAAACACAATCTCCATCGGTCTATTGTTTTGTGAAGTTGCAAAGACTGGAGCCTTCGAGTAGCTAGGAGTCGAACGTTTACATTTGACGCAATATTTCATCTTTACGGTTGCTCTTTTTTTTACTATAGTACAATCTTTTTCATCTCTTTTAAAAAAAAACGTCATAGATTCCTGTTCGATTATTCTCACCGGCAAAGACTCCAACTTAAAAATTAATCTAAACATACCCATTCATTTGGACTCTAAAAAAAATTACGAATTGGCTTTGCGTAATTTAGATACTTATAACAGCATTCACGACATCACCTCGAAAAATAACGAATTTAGTACACTACCAATGCTGGTGCTTCATGGCACAAAGTGTTAGTAAGTCCTGGTGCTTACGAAATCGAGGATTTGAATAAATTTCTCAAAACGGCGATAGACTCGAATGGCCACAGCAAGGATGCCATTACGATTCTTCCGAATCTAAACATTTTAACAACTAACTTTATAATAATTACCGATCCGAATTACGGAATATCTTTTTCGGGTGATAAAGAGTTTGGTTCCAGTTTTGGGTTTGACTTAGGCAACTACGTGAGAAGTCGAGAAAGTCAAAATACAGTTGACATTATGAGCATCAACACAATTTTCGTACACATGGATATCATAGGCAATTCGTACCTAAATAGTGACACTCAGCCCACTTTATATTCCTTTTATCCCAATTCACCGCCCGGTTTCAAAATCATAGAGTCCCCGCATAATTTAATTTACGTCCCAGTTACTATAAAGTTAATCAGAAGTATAAGAGATTGGCTCACGTCTCAGACCAACGAGCCGTAGGATTTAAATGGTGAGATGCTCGCGGTGCGACTTAATTTGAAATCTACGAATTAAATTTAAAAAAGGATAAAAATGCGCGTTTGGAAAAAAAGGGAATGGACTTAATTCTAACTCTAATAATAAAAAACAAACGGTTTGACGCCTAAAAACAAAGCTTTCATCAAATTCATAACAACACCCAGAAAATGAGCGTGGTAGAAGATTACTTAAAAATCAACGAACCTTGGTGTACGATTCATCGGTCGAGTCTTACACGTACCACGAATACAATTATTGTTGGCACCAATCTCAACAACCTAAATTAATAAAATCCGCATACACGTAGAAAAGCAAGATTTATTTCTGCACGTTGCCAATAGTTACCTCCTGATGAAAGGGCGGTTGCTGAAGGATGATGACTTGGCATACACGGACGCTGACGTAGCCGCGTTGATTAATAATGTCCCAATGTTCCTGTTTTTTAACATCAAATACCATATCGGTGATAAACAAGTAGATGAGTTAAATTATCCGGGGTTCGGTACTCTGATAAAGGGACTGCTCACATCTGGTTCGTCTGAGCAACCGGCTCTTGCCCGCCAGTGCTGGGCACTGGATAGTACGGCTTCAGTCGCTGCTGAACTAACAGACCACTTGGGATACAAACAGTGGCACACGTCCATCATCATTGAAACAACTCTCAAGGGAAGCTTTATATTCGCCATCCCTCTGAAACATGTCATGAGATTTTTGAAATTTACGATAAGCTAATCTATGGAACTAAACACGTGCTCACACTCATGCGAGCGAGTGACACTAACCCAATCTTCAAAGCAGCGGCAGCGGCCAATGGCAAAGTCGTTCTAAATAGCATCAGCTCGATCGTTCCACTTGTTACTGCCTCGGACGAGCTGAAACTTAAACTTTACAATCCCATCGACCACGGAGCGACAGTGGATTTAGGATTTAGGCACTGGCATTACGATAGCTGCGTGCTACCTCAAAATACCAGCTTCATCTGGCACGTGCTGACTACTTCCGCTGTTGAAAAACCTAGGTGGATATTTCTAGCTTTTCAAACTAACAGGCAGGACTCTTTAGTTAAAAATCCTGGCGTGTTTGATCACTGCAGTCTGCAAGATGCTCACGTGACTCTAAATTCAGAAAGATATCTGTTTCTCGATTTAACTAAAATTTTGCCACTGAAGAGTACGTCGGTTTGTACAGAATGGCACAGCAATTTAGGCAGCTGTGCTACGACACCAACGACTTGAGTTTTGACTTGCTTCAGTTCAAGAAAGCCTATCCTCTCGTGGTGTTGGATTGCTCCAAACAGTCCTAGAGTCCGAGAGGGCATCCTAGGCTTGGGTACGTCTTAACCCCCGAAAACAACTATGATATGCAAAATAAACGTTTAACTAAAGTAGGAGTAGCTATAAATTCTGAAGATGCGGTAAATTATTCTCAGATTGATACTCTGGCAACGGAAATTCAGAAACTTAAAACCGACTTGTCTCCTGCTATTTTTCATCTCAGCGATGAGTTGGCTTCCGCTATTTCTAGCATCAAACAAAATGCGTTATACTTAGATAAGGTCGAACGGGAATTTTTACGCCAATAAGAAGCAAATTATGGACATTGCTTTTCCCAGGCATGCTGCTGATGCAGTATCGAAAGTATACATTGACAGAAATTGCTTATTACAGGACGACCAGAAAGTATACTTCAACGCAACCCACAAGCATATTAGAAATTTAAGCGATCCTACTTTGGTGAATGATGCTGTTACTAAAGTATTCATCGACAACAATTGCTTGTTACAAGATGAACAGAAAGAACACTTTAATGCTGCGAACAAACAGATTAGAAACCTAAGCGAACCAACTTTGCCGAGTGACGCGGCTACGAATAAATTTGTGCATGAAAACAGTTTCATGCTGATCAGTTTCAGTATGAAAAGCCCTTTGGAAAAAGGGAGCGATTGGTTCGTTAATTCTGGTCCTCTCTCGAGCTTCGTGTGTAGAAGTTCAGGTTTAATTCATAAAGCAATTTTCTACTGCAGCGATCCGAGCGTTGTGCTAATTGCTAAATGTAAAATAGTTACGAGAGCCCTTTACATTATGAAAATAAAGGAAGAACATTCGACAGTTACCGTTTTCGAAAATCCTCACGTAATAGAAAAAAAATTTGCCCATCGCGGTAGAGGCATTTGAAGAGTTTCACCCAGAAGATGTTAATTTCCAGTTAGATTTGCACGTAACTTTTCATTAGATGACTCGTTTCATCCTATCTAAAACAGCTTCGTAATTACGTAGCTTTGAGAAGGCGCTTAAAAAAATAAGCAAAAGTGGCCGCACCAAATTTGGTCAACATTTTGTACGCGTTCGAAATTGTATTTAATTCCCGGTCCCAAATAGTTTACAACAGACTGGGGAGGAACCATGTTGCCAAAACTATCGAAATAACAACGTTCTCCCGAAACGGTGGAGTAAGCTACCCAGTGACTTCCGTCTCCATCGTGGAAATCTTCGAAGTTTACTATTCCGTTTTCACCAGTAGGCCAAAGTATTAAGGGAAGTGTGTCTTTACTAAAAGTACTTCTGAATTTTAGAATTTTCATTACTCTAGCCAATCCATTTAAATCAAAGTTCGTTAAACGTTTATTAAAGTCGATTAAACCTTGGGTGGTCTTAAGTAAAGACCCTTGCCACAGGGCAATTTTTTTTTGCTTCGTTTTTTGCTTAATTATTTTTCTTCGGACCGGAACCTTCCACTTGCTTGTGATGCCGCACTAGTTCAGCCAGAATTTGTGCATCGTTTTGTGACTTTTTTGGGTGGATACCATCCCCACTTTTCCTCCTGCCAACCCTCCAATCCTAGCTAAAATCGGTCCTAGCAATGCTAACGGCAAAAAGCCGCCTTTCTTTTTTCGTGATCTTGTTTTGAGCGCCAAATCTTTTTTATTATTATTATTATTTAATAAACAACTTCGACTTTGCCTCTGTCTAACTTTAGATTCATTTTCCTGTCGCCAATGAGCAGAGCGTGACAAGTAGTATTAGCCGGTACTGCTGCTCTAAACTTCAGTTTGACTTGTGTATCCACGATTCCAGATTGAAGCCTCTCGGACTGTTTGGAGCAATTCAACTCCACGAGAGGATAGGCTTTCTTGAACTGAAGCAAGTCGAAACTCAAGTCGTTGATGTCGCAGCACAGCTGTCTAATTGCTGCTCCATTCTGTACAACCCGACGTCCTCTTCAGTGGCAAAATTAATATTTAAATCAAGAAACGGATATCTTTCTGAATTTAGAGTCACGTGAGCATCTTGCAGACTGCAGTGATGGAACACGCCAGGATTTTTAAATAAAGAGTCCTATCTGTTAGTTTGAAAAGCTACAACTATCCACCTAGGTTTTTCAACAGCGGAAGTAGTCAGCACTCGCCAGGTGAAGCTGGTATTTTGAGGGAGCACGCAGCTACCGTAATGCCAGTACCTGAATCCTAAATCAACTGTAGCTCCGTGGTTGATGAGATTGTAGAGTTTAAGTTTCTGCTCGTCCGAGGCAGTAACATGTGGAACGATCCAACTGATGCTATTTAGAACGACTTTGCCATTGGCCGCTGCCGCTGCTTTGAAGATTGCGTTAGTGTCACTCGCTCGCATCAGTGTGAGTACGTGTTTAGTTCCGTAGATTAGCTTATAATTTTCGAAAAATCCCATGACGTGTTTCAGAGGGATGGCGAATGAAAAGCTTCCCTTGGGAGTTGTTTCAATGATGATGGACGCGTGCTGCTGTTTGTATCCCAAGTTGTCTGTTAGTTCATCAGCGACTGAAGCCGCACTATCCATTGTCCAGCACTGCCCGAGCAGAGCTGGTTGCTCGGCCGAACCGTAGGTGAGCAGTCCCTTCATCAGAGTACCGAACCCCGGATAATTTAACTCATCGACTTGTTTATCACAGAGACGTTATTTGATGTTAGAAAACAGGAACATGGGGCATTACTAATCAACGCGACTACGTCAGCGCCCGTGTAAGCTGAGTCATCGTCTTTCAGCAACCTCCCTTTAATCAGGAGGTAACTATTGGCAACGTGCAGACATAAATCTTGGTTTTCTATGTGTATGCGGATTTTCAGAATTTACGTTGTTGAGATTGGTGCCAACAATAGGATTGTATTCGTGGTACGTGTAAGACTCGACCAATGAATTTTATACCAAAGGTTCGTTGATTTTTTAAGTAATTTTCTACTATGCTCATTTTCTGGGTGTTGTTATGAATTTGATGAAAGCTTTGTTTCTAGGTGTCAAACCGTTTGTTTTTTTATTATTAGTTAAAATTAAGTCCTTTCCCTTTTTTTCTAAACACGAGCATTTTTATCTTTTTTTAAATTTAATTCATAGATCTCAAATTAAGTCGCACCGTGAACATCTCACCATGTAAATCCAACGGCTCGTTGATCTGGGACGTGAGCCAAACTCTTATACTTCTGATTAACTTTGTAGTAACTGGGAGGTAAATTAAATTATGCGGGCACCTACGATTTTGAAACCGGGCAGTGTCGCATATAAAGTTGGCTGAGTGTCGCTATTTAGGTACTAATTGCCTATGATATCCACGTGTACGAAAATTGTGTTGATGCTTATAATGTCGACTGTATTTTGACTTTCTCGACTTCTCACGTAGTTGCCTAAGTCAAACCCGAAAACTGGAGCCAAACTCTTATCACCCGAAAAAGATATTCTGTAATTCGAATCGGTAATTATCAAGTTAGTTCTTAAAGTGTTTAGATTCGAAGAATCGTAATGGGATCCTTGCTGTGGCTATTCGAATCAATCGCCGACTTGAGAAATTTATTCAAATCCTCAATTTCGTAAGTACCAGGACTTACTATTAATAAGCACAATATACTTCTAAATGACCAATTCGGTTTTTTACCAGGAAGATCTGCGGTCCACCAACTTTAACTTGCACTCGATAAATGGACCGAGGGCCTTGATGTCGGTATTTGCACTCAAATCATCCTCTTTGACTTCAAAAAGGCATTTGAATCTGTGGTGCATTCCAAGTTACTACTTAAACTGAGGTCTGCAGGATTTAATGGTGGGCTTCTAGCATGGATCTCGGCTTTCATTATGGGTCGCACCCAAAGTGTAATTGTTGAGGGTGAGTCATCCCCACCTTCGGCTGTCATTAGCGGCGTGCCACAGGGTTCTGTTTTGGGACCACTACTTTTTCTTCTGTTTCTGAATGACCTCCAATGTCCTGAAACTGCCGTCTCCCAAGAAAAATTCGCCGACGACTTAAAACTCCACGCTCCACTTATCTCACCTGACGATGATTTAATTTTACAAAGAAGTGTCGATTCAGTCCATGATTGGTCCGTCACTTGGCAGCTTCCCTTATCGTCTGAGAAATGTCATAGCTTTGCCTTGGGCAGAAGGCGTGTCCCCCATACCTTCTACCTGGGTGATGAGATTCTTAATGAAACGTTTGGTAACTTCCGGGAAATGGGTGTTTGGTTCCAGCCCGACTTAAAGTTCACCACACACTGCAACGTTATCGCTACTGCGGCCAGCCGTAGATCCTACATGGTGCGTCGCTGTTTCAACTCAGGGAATCTTCATACCAGGCTTTGGGCCTTCAAGGTCTACGTCCGTCCATTACTTGAGTACGCTAGCCAAGTTTGGTGTTCCAATCTCCTCAAGGATATTGACAGGATTGAGTCAGTACAAAGGAAGTATACCAAATCACTCCCAGGCATGCATAACATGGAGTACTCCCAGCGTCTTAAAATCCTCGAACTGGACACCCTTGAGTGTCGACGCCTTAAGGCCGACCTTTTCTTGACTTACAAGATTTTGCACTCTATGCTCCCTATCGACCTTCCATTATTCGAACTAAGTTCTGTTGCTAAGACCAGGGGAAATTGTCTCAAGTTAGTTCTTCCAAGATTTCACACCAACACGCGAAAATCTTTTTTCGCCCTGCGAGTTATACCTGCATGGAATTCCCTAAGTGACGAGACTGTCTCTCCCCCATCACTTCTTTCATTCAAAAATAAACTAACCAAGAGCAACCTCAGCCGCTTCCTCCTTCGCCCCGAACATTGCCCTGCTTTGCCTTAAACCACCACCTTCATCCTCACCTTTTAAAACTCCATTCTCATCCTCACTTTTTAAATTCGTTTTACCATAAGCAGTCTCCAACGAGCCCTTGCTTTTCCCTTTCGCCTTCATACGAGCCATTATATGTTTTTTTTATTATTATATTAAGATTGACAATTGGTTTAGGCCATGTTTTAACTGCGATGCATTTTTATTTTTTTATTTTTATATTTTAGACACATTGACAATGATACGGCTTTCCCCCCCCCTCACTTGTCCCTCACGTTTGGCGATGCCATCGGGGATCATTGTGTCCCTGGTAGGTCTAACCTTGGTGGTAAGGCATTCGTGACCCCAACCCAATACCATCTACCCTTCCTCTACAGCCAGGCTATCATCTTCGTTTTAAACTTTTAAAATCTTCAACTTTTGTAATCTATATTTTTTGTTTTAACTTCGGATGGCAGCTAGTGACCACCAGGTCCTTGCCATTCCGGTTGCGTTTGCAACAAACTTATTATTATTATTATTATTACTAACACTTTGTGCCATGAAGCGCCAGCATCGGTAGTGTACTGAATTTCGTTATTTCTCTAGGTGATGTTGTGAATGCTGTTATAAGTATCTAAATTAGACAGAGCCAATTCGTAACTTTTTTTCAGAGTCCAAATGAACTGTGTGCGTTTAGATTAATTTTCAAGTTGGAGTCTTTGCCAGTGAGAATAATCGAACAGGAATCTATGATGTTTTTTTTTTAAAGACATGAAAACGATTGTACTACAGTAAAACAGAGCAACCGTAAAGATGAAATATTGCGTCAATTGTAAATGTTCGACTCCTAACCAGTCGAAGGCCCCAGTTTCTGCAACTTCACAAAACACCAGACCGATGGAGATTGTTTTTTTGCGATGTATGAGGTACAAAAAAAGCTTACTTCGTCAAAACGCGGAAGGGACTCGTGAACAAAATCATAGATAACTTGCCCGTTGAAATACAGTTACCAGGGCATCAATACTGCTGTCCTGAAACGCAGCTAAAGAAGCGACTGGCACGAGGAGATCCTGGAATAAATAAACTAGACGAAGCTTGCAAAGAACATGATATAGCTTACGCCGAAAGCTCGGACTTAAAAGATCGCCACGCCATTGATAAAGTTCTAACTTCAAAATCTCAAAGGGTGAGCGAGGATCCATCTCTGGCATGAAGGGAAAAGCTAGCCACATCCATCGTTAAAAAAATCATGAAAACAAAACTCAAGTTCGGAATGGGAAATAAAAAAAATGGACCAATTCATAAACGAACTTCACAAACCAGCGCTGAAAAATTTTTCGAGACGGGAGGTGATTGTACTAGGCCTAAACGATCTATGGCAGGCTGACTTGGTGGAGATGATACCGTACGCTAAGGTAAATAAAGGATTTAAGTACCTACTGACTTGCATTAACGACATGTCCAAGTTTGCTTGGGCCATTCCTCTTAAATCTAAAACCGGTCTAGATGTTACCGAAGCTTCCAAGATGATACTCTCAGGAGCGACAGCCCCTAAAAATTTGCAAGTCGATTTAGGTAATGAGTTCTACAATAAAGACTTCAAAGGGCTACTTAAGCGCTATAACATCAACATGTGCTCTACGTACTTTGAGAAGAAGGCGAGCTGGGTTGAACGTTTCAACAGAACGCTGAAAACTCGAGTGAGGAAAAAATTCACCAGGCAGGGATATTAAAAGTGGATACACATTATCGACGAGTTGATTTTGCATTACAACAACACGTTTCATTCCACCACAAAGCTGAAACCTAGGGAAGTAACCAGACGTCACAAACCGTTGCTGAGACAAACTAGCCCTAAACAACTGCTGAAGAAACCCAAGCTCGCCGTAGGAAATAAAGTCAGGATCTCTAAAGTTAAAAAAATTTCGAGAAATGATATTTGCAAAATATTACCAACTAAGTATTCACGATCCGTAAAGTGCAAAAAAAAACCCAACCAGTTACGTATCTTTTAAAGGACGAGTTGGGTGAACCGGTGCTAGGAGGTTTCTACGAACAGGAAATTCAGAAACCCAAGTTCCAGATTCATTTCTAGTGGAGCAAGTATTATGTAATAAGAGGGGAAAAGATGGAAAAATGCTTTATTTCGTTAAATGGAAGGGGTATGACTCCAAGTACAACAGCTGGACAGATAATTTAGATAGTTTAAGGTGAATTCACATGCTCATAAGCTAGAGTACTGACTGCATCGTCGCAGACCCATCTCTTGTCATCGTAGGGACTGAAACCCAAATTGCTGATGGTGACGGTTTTTAGTTTGTGCGCCTCCGAACGAATGTAAGACCCAGAGTTCTCACGACGCAACACTTGCGCTGTTTACTTAATGCCTTTGCAGGCCATCTTGTTCTTCCCATCCGATTGTAAAATGATGTAAAGCTTCGACTTTAAACCTACAAACTCAGAAATTGGGCACCCCGCACTCTCGTCTTTCATCTTCCCCAATACTTTTTTGTTGACGTTGGAGTGTAAGGAATGATATTTTGGGTAGTCAGATGTGTCGAACAATGATGCATCTTCGTCCATATCTTTGTAAATATCATTTGTTTCTATCGAATAAAATAAACTGTCCGTGTCCGTTGACTAGGAGTTTACATCTCTCTGGTCTGTACTCTTCATCATGTGGTCGTAGTGAAACCGGTAGACTAATAACTTTGACAGTTCCAAGAGCTAAACCCAACCTCGATGGGCTTGTTCAAGATGATGTTTGCGGGAGTGTTTGTAAATATTACCAAATCCTCGCTTACAGAAGTGAAACTCGTGGTGTGGGGGTGAGACTCGTACTTGATAGCTTTCTCTTTCGTCGTCGCTATCAAGACTTTGTTTCTCTTACGTTTGTTCTCTATCGTTTTACCGAAAATCAAATTATTTTGCAGTTTGTAGAGGTTTTTGTCAAAATCGTTACTAGCTGCTGGCCATTTCTCGTTATTAAACTCTGTCAGGTTTCGGCCAAGGGGCTTGTTTAAAGCTGATCGCTCTGTGTATTTTGTTGAGAACTATATCGAGAGAGATGTAGTATTTCAAATTCCTATAGTGCACCACAAAGTTTGTCTTAAAGCGAAAGTTAATTGTTAACTTCAGGCCTTTGCAGTACGTTAACCGCAAGGCCTCGATTGCCCGACGGTTGAAAGGAGAAAGTATAGACTTTGTGATTTTCATGTGCTCTGGAGCTAACGGGAAATCATTGTGCGATGCATGAAGCATCTCGGGGTTTTCCAAGTCTACTTCTAATATCAGCCCCGTGTCACTCTGATCTCCGTAATTATCGAGATTTATATCCTCGAGCTGGTCTTCCGGCACCCATTCGTACTCTCCAGTCGGTAGATACTCGCACATTACACAACCGTACAAGTTGTAGAAGTCCAAAAATATGATGTAAGAATTCTTTTTATCAGGGTCGAAGGTAGATGGTATATACGTGTTGTTGGCTTTAGCGTATCTTCTAGCTATAAACGAAACACCGCCTCTTATACCCTTTTCCACCATAAGATGCATATCAATGTTAGTGTAGAGATACAAAGACACTCCCGTCCTCTTGAGCGCCGCGTCCCAAGATAGGGAGGGTGTGGAAATGTAATGGGAGGGGTCCAATCCGTAACTAGACAAACTCGTCGCTCTAAAGTTTCCAAACACATCGGCTAAAAGCCCAACGTCCGTCCACAAATACAGGTCGTGGTAATCTCCAAACATTTTGCATTTGTCTAAATCCAAATCTTCATCGCGTTTTGATAAGATTCGGAGCAGATCGATCCTTTCAACAACGAGGCAAATGCCGACATGGGAGATAAACACCTCTCCTCAAACACTTCCAGTTTTGTCAGGTATTTATAGGGAAACACACTTTTTCGCCTAAGGCCTCGTACGAGCTCCACGGATTCACCCTCGAAAAGCTTGTCCATAATGCTAAAGCTATTTAAGTTCGAAGTTAGAGTTTTGAACGATGCCGTCATAAATGCTAGACTTTCTATGTATGTAAAACCGCCCAATCTCATGCTGCTGATTCTTTTCTTACTCTTAGCAATGATCCTGACATTATGCAGAGCCTTCAAATCTTTTAACGAATTCAAAGCCTTCACAATGAGATGACTGTCGTATTTTTCGATATTATGCATAACAATCGCTATGTTTTTGTTCAAAGTGTAAGAAAAGTTACACTTGCTGTGCGCAGCTCCTCTAAATTCACCGGTGATGTGGTCATGGTCTCGTACTTTTGTAAATCTGTTAAACTTTTCTTGGAGTGGAGTAAATGCTCCTTGTTTGCAGATATGGCACACCACAGCGTCTTTGTACAGCAATCCCTGTTCCTTGGTTAAATGTTTCATTCGTTGGTTGTGGGAATCCACTTAAGTCACGATCTTTTTTGCTCCTCTAATATAGATTCGAAGAAAACTTGCACACAGTCTACTCCTCAGTATAACTCTTTAGAAAATACTCCGCCTAACTGGTCAACAATCACGTAGGCAAAACTGCAAGCTTGGTGAATGTGGTTAACTCTGGTGTATGTATCGTTTCCATCGTAACTGGAGACTGGGTGCAGCGCCACTTCAAAGTCCACCTAAGCTATGTACAACCTTTTGAGTTCTTTCTTAAAATTCTTAAACCGGATAACGTCATTATCAGGCAATGTGGTCTTTTGATATGGAACTCCCCCGCAAGAAGGAAGGTGGTAGTTTTCATACCTGAAACGATTTCGAAAACCATGTAAGCAATGCCTGCAAAAATACTTCAAGCGCTTGTTGGGGTTGAAACTCGCGATGAATTTGTTGAAGTCTTTTATCGTCACGTAGTGTTCGTTGAGAAGAAGCAAGTCCACATGATGCTTACTTTCAACTAAGGAACTCACGTGATAAATGCATGGCTCGTCATCCTTGAACCAAAAACAGATCCCGAAATGTTGTTCGCTTTTTCGAATGCCGCGATTTTGGGTAAAGGAACGGGGTCCAACACACCTACAACTAACTTGTGCGCATGAGACAGATAATGTTTCGTATCCCAATCATGTTGTGAAGATGGAACGGGGTGTGTACTAGCCAACACGGACCACAGAAAACATCTATCATCTTCACTACACACATTAACCAGTATATCGGGACCTAGTTTGAGGTTGTTGGGAAGTGCTACATAACCTTTCCCCGCAAAAGTCTATAAATTCCAACGCATAGTTCAGTCCACACGCATTGCTTGACAACCCATCCACTTCCTTTTACGCTAAACTGTCCAATACTATGCAGAATCTTGTTCGACATTTCCGAAAGAACCTGCTTGCTCCCCACTCTGGTCAGGTTGGAGTTAAAATAGGCCTTAATAGTTTCCGAATTATCCGGCGCTTCAAAGAGAATGCATAATACAATTTGAGCTTTTATGTTCACCATAAGAAATCGACATTGTTCTAAAAGATTCCAATATTTGTCCTCGTATTGTTCCAACAAAATCAAGGGCTCATAGTGCATTTCATCAGACTTAAAATCCCGCTGGAAAGTTAAGAAGCATCTGTTAACAGCATCGCGCACTAGATCAAATCCTCCTAATTCCAAACTGAAAGGCTCACCTCGAGTTCGGTATCGTCTGTCACCTCCGTCTTGTCTTTCAAATCGTAAATCATGTAGGACAAGGCCCAGTCGATTCTAGTATCATCTATTATAGGGTTGACTAGAGATCTGACATTGTTGACAACGAGGTTGAAATGTGCGGGTATTTGAGAAATTATTTCTTTCTTCAACACAGGTTTGAGTTTGGGAAAGGACAATTTACGTCTATTTTTTGAAGACTTTCTAATTTCAATCGCACATTGTTTTACAGCCCCGCCACACTTGTGCCGTTTATACGCGAGCTGATTAGACTAAGTCACACCACACGATATGCAGCTCACGTTACATTTTCCTTCGTGACGCCTTTCATGTCTCTGTTTACACGTATTGTTCCCGAACGTCTTTTTGCAGTATTGACGCAAGAAAATCTCATTGTCAGAATTGGAAGCTCTCGTTTTTTTTCTTCATCAATCATTGTTGGTCCTTTTTTTTTATCTACCGAAACCGTCTCTTCGTTCGTCGGACAAGACGAATGTGAAATCCTGGTATGAACCGTAGCATTTGCTAAATCGAGAAAATACTTCTGATAAGCTTCGCAGGAATATGCACATCCAAACTTGATTTTTTCAAGCTTCATCATTTTTCCATCGCTTCGGTCGTTGCGCACCAAAACTTCATCGTAGGAAGGAACGAGTCCTCCGCAATCAAGACAAGTAAAGTTTAAAACGCAAGGCTTGTGCAAATTACTTTCCACCTCTTCTCGCGATAAAAACTCAACTTCGCATTTCTTGCACTGGAACCTCGAGACCACCCCTTGTACTTGGCAGCCATGGCTGATATAAAGATCGACGGAATCATCCGCGCCTTTTATACCCACCGCTCGTTCCCTGTATCAAATGGTCCACGTGCTAGAAAGTCACACCCCTCATCCGTAAAAAAAAATATGCATAACTTGTGAAAAATGCTCAACAAACAACAACACTTTAGAAAAACCTGCAAAATATTCAAATAGCATGGGTTTTCCTGATGAGTAACGCAACGAGAAAGTTTGCAGGCCTGAAAATTGCTCAACAAACAATAACACTTTTTAAATGCAAAATATTAGGAGGGGACAGCAGGGGGGGGGGGGGGGGTCGTTGGACAAAAGGGCTTGCTTTCCACCAAATTTTATACTACTGTCTGGCTAATCCACTAGCCATCGAGGGTAGGAAGTAAGGAGGAACCATCTCTTCTGATTAGTCTATGGATGGTTAGATTAGGAATGATTAAAGTGGACGTGTGCTTCTCTTCCAATGGTTCATACAACCACAATCGATGACTGGGTTCAAAAGTTATGTTTATTCAATTAAACAGTCTGGCAGCTGGACCAACGAGAGGAAAGAGTAAGGAAAGGAGACATGGCATGAGGTTCAATGACAGCTTCTTACACGAGTGGGAATGAACGAAAATAAATAACATGACGTACTCGAACAAACCGACACATTTATTCGTGTACACACGTTTCTGTACAGATTGGAAACGAAACCGCCAACTTTCTGCGACCATTTTGACGAATCCGGGTAACAAAATTGTCGAGGTTTCAGTATAGAAGTGAAAAGGGAGGTACAGGAAGAACGGAAGGAATGAAAAAAATAAGAAGGGACAGAGTGGAGGAGGGGAGGGAGCATCAACAATGTAGGTGCAACTGCTCTCCTCCCATTTCGGGGAAACTGCCTTTTCCCTCCCCAGATATAATATCACGATCCGCTCGTGTATGTCAACATGTAATGGTGACAGCGTCTAGTAATATTTCTTTAATTAACTTTGTTTCATTGAATTTCTACTTTTATTCTATTCTCTCACTATCTTCATTGGATTTAATTATAAAGATACAAATTTGTTTGCCTTAAAAATTCCTAAAAAAAAAGGATGACAAAAGCCTAAAAATAAGAAAAAAATTGCTCTGGTTTTTTATTCAATTACTGACTAATTGTTTTCAAGAATCGTTGGCTCTATTACTTTGGTTATGAAGCCCTGAGTCGTGTAGAAATGTGCACTTTTTATCATTCCCATTGTTAGCAGGTTTAAGTTAATTGTTTTTCTTTAAAAACATTAGAAAAAGTTCTGAAAACAGAAAGAATAATTATAAAAAGAAATGGAAATAAGCTATAAATGTTAGTATCAAACACAATGGAAGCAACATTGTGAACAGCTCACTTGTCATTATAAGCTGTTCACAATGTTGGCTCCATTGTGTTTCTTCGTTTAAAAATTTTAGGGCTCCCACGCACACGGTGTCCAAGCTGCGTGACCAGGTCGCTACGGGCAATGAGAATGTTTACGGTATATGTAGCAACGCGCACTTGGCAATGGCGGCGAGACAGTCACGGCAGCCACTGGGATCCCGAGTGGCGTGCAGGTGACCACAGGGTGACCATACTTTCTTCGTGTTCATTTTTCACCACGTGATCGAGAATTATCAATGAAAAACGGACGTGGCCGCGCGGCATGTCATCGTGTTTTTTGGCCGCGACAACTACTGGCCGCATGACCTGGCTCCCCAGGTCACGGTAGCCCTTATAATTCTGAAAGAGATCATATTGTGCGCGATTCCACAAATATCGTTGAAATTACAATTGTTAGCTCAACACTCACGGTAAAGAATAATCCCCATAGACCGCTTTTCCAGGGAATTTTTTATGCAAGAGGTTTTTTTTCCCCTGAGGGCGTCATTTCCTAGAATCCCAAATACTGACTGTTCCTTTAATACTTAATTACAAAATATATGACGTCACGGATGGTACAATACGGCGGCCATCATGGTTTATAATAATGTCATAATCAACGATGATCGACATTACCTCTAGTATACTTAAATTACGTGTGGTAGCTACTACTTACAGTTGGCTTGTGATTTTCTTGTTGACATTCTTCACGTCCTTCCCCATCTTGGACAAATGGATAATGATGAAAACAAACAGAAGAAGATTCACTAGCAAAATAATAGACGGAAAACCGTAGAAATATAACATCACTCTGAGTTTACTATGCATGTTGAACCAACAACATTCTTTTAACCCAGGATGAACGAGGGTTCCTGGGGGAGCATACAGTTCAGCCAGAAGTGTGAGCACCAAGATGATGAGAGGTAGTCCCCAACCGTAGAGGCACCACAACCAAAAAGTCCATCGTCTTGTGTCCACATTCGATTGACTACCAACACGTAACTTACTAAATCTCACATACAAACCAATAGCTTGTACATTAGACCAGAGTAACGTCGAAGTAAAAAGGTATTGGTTGATTAATGTGAATACTATGCAAGCTGTGGAAGTTCGTTGAGAACCGGGCATCACGGTCCAAACTATTCCAGTCTGATAGTGACACTCAAAAGTGACTAAGAAGCACAATAGGATTTTGTTGTCCCTGATGTGCAAATCTGGGATGGTAGAGCACAATATGAGAGCTACGAGAAGACTGACCGCTGATATCAGCCATCCGATTAAACGAGATTTGTATCTTTTGCTCCTGGAGAATGTGTGTTTGTGTCCATGCTGGAAAGTGCACTGAGTGGCGTAGGAGTAGGAGTAGTTGTTGCTGTTATCCTCCACGATTGCTTGACGACGACGACGTGCAAAGTTATTAGTGTGTAGTAGTCCAAATCCATTAACGTTTGTGATGTTATCAGTAATAAAGGCGTTGTGATCCTGCAAAAAGAAAAAAAACAAAAACAAATAAATAAATACATAAATTAAACCTCAGGCATTTCACAATTTTTTATTTAAAGAAAACAGCAATAAACATTCATCACATTTAGACGCGACCTTTTCCAGAAATTTTCTCTGATTACTAATATGCCTCTGTCGCCTGGCCCCTCCTTCTTTCTCTCGTTCCGAACCAAGAAAATAATTGTTAAAAGAGACCAGGCATAGCCGTACGGATAGTATCCTCCTGCTTTTCCTTGCGAATTAGTTCGGACTATGGTATAGAACTCGTTGTTAGCAAAGATGAATTACCCATGTAGTCCGGCAGTCGGCAATGGCTCATTGCTGATTGTGTACATGTATGGTGTGTGTAACCCAATTCTGAATGATGTCACCTTGGCACCCTTGAGGAATTCAAGATGGCGTCCAAAAATGGAAACAAAAACAGTTTTTTTTGCTTCTAGCGTCTAAACCATTCAGCTGATTGAAAATTAACCGGGTACTAATTATGTTTAGAATAAAATTTGCTTCAAAAAAGGTTCTATTCATATTTTTGGTCAAATTAAATGTTCTTGCCGAAATTCGTTATTTAAGATATTTTAAGCCGTTTATGCATGTTACATACAAGTGCATAATGTGTGTTACAATTCCTGACTTTAAACAGCTGCAGTACCCGTTCTAATTCGGATAAACGGACATGATTAGGCTTAGTTGAAAGATGAAGATGTATATTTTCCAACAAGGGTAATTAAAACGAGTTGTATTAAGTAGGAGATTTTTCACTAATTAGGAGCTAAGCCACGGCTGTTTACCTACGTTGTAGCACTGTGCTTTTCGCTCTGGTTTACCGCAAGTTCCATCGTTAAACTGCTGCATTACCCGTTCTAATTCGGATAAATGGACGTAGTTATGATTAGACGTAAGATGAAGATGTATATTTTCCAACAAAGGAAATTAAAA